>KK500250.1:55883-106769 GCA_000688715.1 Glossina pallidipes | reverse complement strand
GGGGGGAGGGGGTAACTGCAAATTGTTATTTCCAATTAATTGAATTTTTTTAATCGATATTTCAATCATGTCGCGATTGCTGTATACTTAGTTCTTCAGTTTTATCTGCGCCCACGTTTGGTGGTCTTCCCGAACATATTTCGCCTTTAACTTTATGCAGTTTAATTTTAGTTTAATTTAATTTAATTCAACAACAATATATTACTGACCTAATAGTATTCTAAATCTCTTACATTTTAGTCAGTCAGGATTATCACGTATTGTATCATATATAATACTTAAAAAGGATTTTAACAGTAACACTAAATAGAAACATTCAAAGCATGCATAGGAAAGCTTCAAACTTAGAGGATGAGACGATAACTCAATCAAAAATTGGGATCAAGAGGGCCCCTTTAAAACATGAAGCAGCCACAATCCATTTTAAATCAGTAGACAAACTATTTCATAACTTTGCAGATTTAATAAAGAAGAGAAGTCGAATATGTATGTAGTGGTAAAATAAAATTCATACTTCTTTTGGATGAAACAGAAGTCAGCTCGCCTTAGAGATGCTTGACTTCATGCGTATAAGTAATCTTCTAAGTAAAGATCTGATATTTAAATGTAAATTGAAATCTAACTCGTGAATTCTCTGTGGACGTTGAGATGATGTTTCCTTTTGCTAAGCACCTATTTGGTACACTTATTTACGGTCAGCAGTACTAGAGAGAAGGAACAATAAAACATTCAATTAGTTTCAACTTAGTTTCACTGGCAAAGTAAAACTCGAAATAACACCGTCAGGCTTAGTTATAATATTTATTATTATTAGCTTACGTAGGGAAGTAAGGCCAGAACAATTTTTCTGCCTGTCTGGTCATCTGTTTACGCGTCTCTTTAAACACTTAACACGCCATCCATATACTACTTTGTCTAAGTTACTCAGCCGAAATTCTCAACTTATAGGTCGTCGGTTTTTAGGGCGGTCAAGAATAAACGTTCTTGAAAGCGTATTATTTTTATGTCCACTCTCCTTGTATTACAGAGGTCGTTTTGTGAAAAACTGTTTTGTAATTCGGATAAAGCCAGTGAACAAAATTTAATGCATTAGTACACTAAATGAAAGCGAAAAATTTGAAAATTTGGGCTGGAATCGTTTTTTAGAACGTTTCGAATTTGTAACATTTTAGGATGAAAGTTGGTCTGAAATTTACCACAGAAGTCCAAATACAGCGAACCGCCATAAAAGATGTCATGAGAGAAAATAGGTGCCGGTCACGCTTTGGACTCACGTCTCAAAAAGTAAATGTAGCTCAAGAGAAGAAACGAAAGATTTTATTAGGGGACAATACCATGTAATGTATTTAATAACCGCTCTTATCCGATTGTAATTCTTTAAATTTTTTTAAATTTGAAATTTTCAATATTTTTTGATCGCAGCTGAATTTGGAATAAATGGTCGATCCAACGATTCAATATTCGAAGAGCAATATTCAAATAGCGATTACTTTCGAAAATAGCGATAATCAAAATTTTTAGAAAATATCAAGAAGCGACCAAATATGTTGAAAACGTTCTTAAGGCTGCAAGTGTATCACAAACCGAAATAGAGATATATATGTAAAGAATGAAACGAACAGCGCTACACATAGGCATGCCCATCAAGGACTATGCTAAACCGTACTCTGGCATAAAGTTTTTCGTCAGCGCTACCACATCAATGCGCAATGCGATACCACAGCGCCATCTATCACCTCGTTTGACAATTTTGGGAAAGTTACTCTACAAAAAATTGCAGTAACTCTTGCAAACTTTTTTGCTCTTTTGCTTAAAGCCTTCTGCTTGATTAGAGCTTTCTACATAAAATGCTTCGTAAGCCACTAGCCATAGCGTTCAACACTGAAATTGGAAAACGTGTTATTTTATAGTGGGCAGAGTCTTATTTATATCGCGCTTAATTATATATCGCATTAACCTCGCCTCCTCGAACACATGTACTGGTAAGTGGGTGGGAAAGTATGTTCGTTTTATGCTTATTCGCCACCACATAGGATAGCGTAGTGTGAAGTGATTAAATTATGAATGCAACTTTAAAATATCCCGTCATTATGCTGATAACGAAAACTCTCTTATCACGATCGCACATGAAACATGAAGAAGAAAAAGCTGTTAACCTGTGCACCTATGTACTGTTACGTGCAAGTAATTAGTTTGTAGGGAAGTTATTAAAGGAAAGCCTATGCTAGCTACGCTTGAGCAATCACTACGCTTGGCTTTCTAAATGTTTTCTTTTGAGTAAGTCATAAAGTCAGGAGAAATTTTGAGTTAATAACGCAATGGTTACGTGAAATATGCTTACGGTCTTGGCGCTATCACAGAAGTGCAAGCAAACACAATCTTTAAAAAATCACTTACATTAAAATATGAAAAACGGAAAGTGGGAGCAAAGCCGAAAATCTATACCATAATCTTTGAATACTGTACTGTACTCTAACAATTAAATTCATACATCATTTAAAGACCTCATCATGTCAATTACATGAGGTTTTTATTAATGAATTAACTCTGCGAAGTCCAAGTACTGATTGATGTATTGGTTGCTGGCGGCAGCCATGACTTATACTAAACATAGTGAATAGTAAATGCCCCGCATTATTTGTTATTGAAAGTCGAAGCAAAGGGAAAGAACAAACCCCAAACTTCAAGAGAAACTAAGTGGTATGTGATTTACGCTTCAGCGGGATAACTTGCATTGCGGTCTAAACATACTATTACTAACTAAGGATAGTTAGTTCATAAAAATAAGCCGTAGTATACGATTAGTACTACATATGGATGATTCAGTTGCAGTTGTGGTCGAAAATTTCATTCGATCCGAGTCGCTTTCAATAGCGTTCCTCCTTGGGCCAAAACACGTCCCTTACCAAATTTTACCAAAATTTTTCGAAAATTGCGGCCTGCGGTTTGAAGAAAAGAAAACAACGGAAACACGAATGGACACTCGGACAAGCAAACTTAAATCTACTCACAAATCATTTCGCGCAAATTTATAATACGCTTTGCTCGTTATACTATAAACTAAAATGCAATAACAACAATAATTTGTGTATTCCATGGGCGATGATATTGTATAAAAAGGTAAGGTAAGATAAAGGTTCGAGATATACGAGAGTTGGCCACAATCGAACATAATCTTCTTAGTAGGCAAAGGATCTCGACTAACAACTCGATGATATTGTGTTCAAACCTCAAGTGCGGTAGGTAGCCTTAGATGCTTAAATGCTTTAAGGCGTTAGTCTTACAATTCCTTTCTCGGGCTAGATTATTAATAATAATATAATCCTTAGGCTTGCTCGCACACAAACCTACATGTGCCTAAGGTATTAAATAAATGAATAGATTTGCATCGTATAGAAGAGAAAATCATATGATCTGAATACGTACGCCTTTGCCTATGTTTGTATGTTTGTATGTGCTTACATTTATGGTAAATATCAAATATTACCGTTATAGTTATGTATGGAATTTAAAATTTTTGAAAACACATTGCGGTTCTCTTTATTCCGCAAAAACAACTTAAACATACATACATGCATGCGTACGAATGAAATTCACTTACATTCACTGAATATTCGATTTTTATATGTGTGCTTGAAATTTTATCGAATATCACGAGGCAAATAAACGCACATTCATGCGAAATGCAATTTCGCAAAAACTCTAATCGTAAATGGTACAAAATTCGATTGCGCTGTGATTGAAGCTACGATTCATCGGCATAAAGATGAAAGCAAATGCAAATATATTTGAAGCAATAAAAAGACTGTTGCTAACAACTTCTAAAATGCAGATAATAACGAATGTATACAACAACAAAATTAGAATCATTAGCAGTAAAACAGTGCTTTAGATTTGATTGATGCACACACCCACATACATACACACACACACACACACTCACACACGATAGTCTACAGATATCATTATAATACTAAACATATATATATTTATGTATATATGTGCTGAAGTAAATATATACCTATATTGGATTGGTGGAGAAGCGGCAGCACACTCTTGACAGCATTTGGTTTTGTTCGTTTTTAAAATAAAAACACTTTTGCTTTACATATTCATACGAAAAAGGCAATTCAGTTACTTATTCAAAGTTAAGGTATTTTTCAATACAAGAATAAATTTTCTTTTCATAAATTTCATTCATTTCTTTGTTACAACATAAAACACGAAAAAACATTTGAGGCAAGGAATTTTATTTGATACACGCTCTGATACCCTAATACATTTCTATTTTATTGGAAATGAAAATATGTTTGAAAACTAAGAGTACATACAGTAAACATCGGAAGGAATGCTCATATATATATAGATATATGCATGCAGAGGGAGATGCAAAAATATGCTGTGCAAATCAAGCCAAATAAATACATCAGATTGTATTAAAATTATTATTTAATTTTTACATTATACATAACTAGTAGTGCAGGTGCAGGAACATTTGATTGTTTTTAAATTGATTTAAATCCCATTAGTTTGCAATATTTGTAAAAATTAAAGTCACAAATGCATGTAGAAAAAGTTTAGTTCATACCATGAAACATCAAGTTTTGTGATATTTTATTGTCAACTTTATTGCATAAGCACTTTTGTTTAGATGCATAAAGGACTTTATAAGTTATTTTATTATTTATATTAAGACACGGCCACGTGCCATTGGCTTCACATCATAGGCCGACTTGGCTTTCCCACATCGTAGGTTGATTGAAATGCGACCTTTGCCGATATTTTTGAAAATTTCAATTGGCGATGGAGTGTAATTTTAATTTCGGAATTTAAAAAAGCCAATACATATGTGAATGCGGAACTCATCACGTTGCCAAATTTGTAGCCAAAAACCATTGGAAAGCTCTTGATAATTATCTTTGAACTTTTTAATCGAACACTAACTCGCTGCATGTCTCCAATATAAGCCATAATTTCATATATGAATTTAAGTAATTTTTTTCATCTTTTAAAGCAGTTTTCGAAAATCGATATCATAAATGTTGCTCACCAAATTTTACCACTTTATCTGCCACTTCATAGTTCATAGCACATTCGAAGTCGAACCATTGTTTCTTTCTTTATGCTTCACTTATGTTCCCCTATCACTCCAATGCTGACTTGGAAGAAATAAAAAATTTACGAGTATTCCACATATAAAAGTCGCACACAGAGTCGCAATCAAAGCTGCCCTAGCGTATGCGTAGCCTATGCCCGACGGATAGAGGGACATACCTAAGTGTTTTTACAATTTGGTAATGACTGAGAATACGCATACTTATATAGGGTCTGTGAAGATCCCTTCTAGGTGTTGGCAATACTGAATGTGAATGCAACATAAGTAAAGTCGCACCCTTCAATGGTGAGTATAAAGGTCACGAAATTTTGATGGACTTTAAAATATTGTAGGGGAATTCGAAACGAAATTGTTGTTATGAGTTATTTGTGTTACTTACGAAAATTATGTTGGTTTTCCTTTACAATTATTTTTCTTTCCACTCAGTCTTCTAATGCATTTCGTACATACATATTTTTCACCTGATTGAAGGAAACTACTAAACAGCTTTATGTTCATGTTATGTCGGAGACAACGAAATGCGTAGAAATTCCAACATTTTGCTCAAAATTGCGATTAGGAGAATCTTAGGGACATTTTGTGTATCTGTTATCAATGAGAGTGGCAATGCTTGCTGTTTGATTTCTATGAGTAAAAATTCTGTTAATGTTTTCTTGACATGACATCGCATTCTCGGAAACGTTTGCAAGGCAGTTGCGCCTGTAATTGTGTGTGTTTTTAAGTGAATATGGGTTACGGTGTGTGTGGCGTATGGGTTACAGTAAAGTGTGTATGTACGAAAAATGGCCAAACAAAAGGTATGTATGTAGCAAAAATAGCTTCTTTCCTTTCCATCGTTTATTTCCAAGGTTTAAAGATTTCAAAATTTTATGTTCAGCAATGCTTCGATAAATTTCAATGAAAATTTTCACACCAAGGAATATGGAAAAATTTTTCATCATTAAAAATTTATTATTTAATTACTTATTTATCATTACCATTAATTTACTTATTTTATTTATATATTTATTAATTTTATTAATATTTGCTTACACATACATATTTCCCATATTTTATTCAATTTTTCATATCACAAAGCAATTATTCTACGCGACGTCTATTCATATCATATTATTATTAATTTGCTTATATTTCAGAATTAAGTAATTAAAACAAATGAATAAAATATTAAAAAATAGTCTTTAATTATAGCTTTTACAATATGAACTGATTTTTATTATTGCGAGTACCAAGAATTTCGAATTTCTATGCAAAAAGACTTTTACAGTAAAGTCCAGTCAGGGACGCTGTCCACGCTGCAAACATTCGCCGTGGAAAACCAGCCATTCGTTTTCTGCTCAATCTTATCAAAAATGAGTTTGCCAATAAGTAAATTATGTTTGTTTACATAACGGTCTGCTGCGTTAATTGTGCCGGAATATTTCAAAAATTTCATCGTTGGAGTTTTGCAGATATGGAATTTTTTTTCTCTAATTTTGTGTTGTATGAAAATGTCGCACAAACTGCCTGTAAAATCTCGCTTAAGATTTAAGAGATCTGCATATATGCTATATCGTGAAAAGTACACCTAATTCTTTTTTTACACGATAGATACGTTCCCAAAAAATACGTGTAAAAAAATTCGTGTAAAAAGAGAATTAGGTGTAAACAATATTAAAAAGTTCTTGTTAGAGTTCACTTAATTTATTTCGTGAATACACATTTTAATTCATTAAATATTTTATAAAAAATAACATCTACTTTGGAAAAAGGGAATTATATCTGAAATTCATAAATAGAAAATCGTGTTAAAGCAAAATAATTCGTCTAAAAAAGAAAATTTTCTTCTTTTGAATTCGTGTTAAGTCAAACTCGTATAAAAAAAGTCGTGTAAAAAGAGAATTGGGGGGTTGCCTCTAGTTGTTAATATGCTACTCATTTATTTAATGGGTACTTCCGGCATAGAAGCAATATAATAATGATATAATAAGAGGAGACGTCGCGTCGAATAACTTCTGTGTGTGTTATGGAATATTAGATGTGTAAACAAGTAAAGTTAATAAATATATAAATAAAATAAGTAAATTAGATAAAGATAAATAAATAATAGATAACAACATAATCTCTTTTAATAATAAAGAATTTTTTCGTCTCTCTTGGTTTGAAAATTTTCCTCGAAATTTATTAAAGTATTTGGCGAACATAGAATTTAAAATTTTTCGGTTCTTCGAAATAAACAATGAAAAGAAAAGAAGCTACTTTGTTGCTTGCGTATCTTTGGTTTGTTCTTTTTTTCGTACATAGAGACTTCTAGGCATGCCAAGAAGCCATTAACATGAATTTTGTCCATACATGTGACGAGCATGAAAGAGAAAGCATACACATGGTTGCTAATAATCAACCTTACTACTGATAACAGATACAGAAAAAGTGCCAAAGGATTTCTTCAATCTCAATTTTGAACAAAATGTTGAAACATTTATGTATTGCGTTGTCTCTATTTAAAACAAATACAAGCCGATGACGCTATTTTAGTCTATATTACTGTTACTAGTACTTGTTCAAAAAAAACTGCGATAAAAAGTTAAGCCTTTCATTTGTCAATTTCATTGGCTAAAAAACTGGAGAGCCCTTGAAAATAAATGGGTTCAAGGAAACCTAAAATTTTCTTTCTTAGGCCTTTTACTATGCCGTTGCATTCGAATCGCGAATACGTCACATTTTACCAAATAGCTTTGTTATAAGTTTGAGTGAAGCAAATTTGCCGCTTTTTACTGGAACAGACATAAAGAAATTTTCATTCAATTCAATAATGTCTTTGCTTCATATTTATTTATTTACATCAAACTGAAATAAAAAAGGGACAAAGCCGCTATTCAATATTATTCTTGATATCTTTATCGCTTCATTCATTTGTGTTCTACTGAAACACATATTATTTTATTTATTTATTTTTCCATTTTTGTTGCACATTTTTTTTTTTTATTTAATTATTTAAGTTTAAGGTATAAGACATCGTTTGCTACTTGCAGGGTTATCTATCACATTCCTTGTGTATAGATTCAAAAATTTTCATTTGTAGCTGCGTAAAGAGCTTCGGATTTAACAAAAACGTATTAGTAATAATAGCTTTTATGAAAAGCAACTAACAAAGCGAAGCAATGGGGTCCCAATTTATACATCGAATCACAATCCTCAACTCTCTACCAAGAATTACAGCTTGCCTCACCGTGGTGACATGCTTTTTGTTGAACATAAAAATGTATAGGCAGACATAAGAGGGGACAAAAAGTCAGACAGATTTGAATCTCAGCAGAACATGAACTTTCAGTCGCTGGAATACAGTGGTGTTTATTTACTACATAGTATAAAAATGTTATGCCCAGAAAGAATTTCCCAGTCACTTTCTTGAACAACTATTATAAAAGGAACGGATATACAAATGAAAGTGAAGCCAAGTGACAATTTGAAGAATCAGCATACGTTCTTAGACCTCTGAAGTATTGTACCTGCACTGGGGCCAAAAAAACTGGTTTTTTAATTTTGATTTTATGTACAAAGTAAAGAGTTTTTGCTATAAACTGGACATAAATGAAATCTTCGCAAGTGAACCATTAACTGGTTTAAGTTACATTGAAAATTTGTCTTAGAGTAGAGTTTTGAAATGTTTTTCTTTACATTTGAAAAATAACTTAAATTACATTAAGTTTAAGGTCATTATAAAGGATGCCTTCAGCATGTTTCCACGCAAATTGGGCTACGATGACTGTACAAGGCATTTCCAGTCCGTACATTGCAAATCGAGGCCATCACAAAATGATAGATAATCTTTTCTTAACAACTCCCTCGATAGTGGCATCAAATAAACCAACTGGGAGAGTAGAGCGCGAATTGCAACTAGTTGAAGAGCAATGAAGTAAGGACATTATAGTTGGGCAAGGTTGATCATTTAATACCCTACACCATATTGTCCAATACATAGGATCAATTTTCGTGAAAATCCTTGTTCGGGTAAGTTGCGAAAAATAGGTCGAGATGGTCCAAATTCGCTACAGCTAATTTTTTTATGTAAAATTACTATTATGATGTAATTTTCATCGTGAACTTCAGTTTTCATTATATGAGAGGGGGTTTAAAAAATGGCCACAACCGGTCCAAAGTTTTCATGCCAATTTAAAATAGCAAAATATAACTACTTAGGCACTTTGGCCCGGAAATTTTGAAAATAAAAATTTTTTTCCATTAAACTATTTTTCGGAATATAGCGTTATATGGGCAATGATCGAAAAAGTAAAGGTCGATTCGAACCATTTTAAAGAGCGTTCGTCCTTGTGTCAAAACATTTCACTATACCAAATTTCTTAAGAATTACTATCTGTAGCTTGAACACAAATTTACATCGACAGATATCAGACGGACAGACAGGCTTAAATCAATTCAGATTACGACACTGAATCGATCGGTATAATAAAAAGTAAGTCTATCTTAAGCCCTTCTGCGCGCTACATATGTCCGCACTGACGCTGCACCACAAGCGGTGTAAGGTGTAAAAGTAAATTAATTCCCCTTTATATTAATGAGCTAAAAATCGGAATATAAATTTTGTTCTGGAATGATTTTTATTTATATCAATATACATAGAAACCTCGGGCAATTAGAAAAAAAGTCAAACATCTCACTCATTGAAACCTTAAACGCCTTAAGTTTGTAAATATAGTCACATAGTATCGTAGCTTTGGGGAAAAAATTGTTTTCCATTTTTTAGTTGATTAAAAAAAAAGGTTTGTTTTTTAATTATATAATTTTTTTTTTTTTCAATTTTTTACTCGATGTAAACAAAACACCTGCATGTATGCATTACATATGCTTTGCGATAAACAACAACAAATGCGGAAAATTTTTAGGGACGAGGCCAGAGAAAAGATTCATTATCTGAGGTTAATTATTTTTAATAAAAATTTTTTTTATTCGAACATTTAAAAAGCAAGCAAATATTTTTTACTATAAGAATCGTGTTATCATCTAATCATTAATTGCGAAATTTTGACAATATTATCCTTAAGAGATTTTGGATTAAACCTACCGATCATATTTATTATTATTTATATTATTTGCAGTTAAATTGATCAAAATTTAAATTATATTCAATTAGATTTTTTTAATCATTTATTTTCGCTTATTATTACACAGGGTTTTGCAAGGCAGTGCAAGTTTCATAATTATTAACCGCAGTAGGTCACTCATTTGTCAAAAAAGATATAATGCATAGTTGCTTACAATGTGTCAGTCACAATAGTTGTCGTACTACTTCAATGTTGATAAGTTGAATTCGTACAAATAGCGGTTTAAAAATTTGTTAAACAATATTTTGATGGTAATTTCCAGCGATTAAAAAAATTATGAATCATTTGACTGACTGTAAGCAATGCTTTTCAATGAGAGTAAATGAATGCTCTCTACACGAGACACTTTACTACTACTACTACTACTACTACTACTACACTCCCAGACAAGTAGACGTGCTAATGTGCTCAGAGATTGTAAAACGATCGCCCAAATGAGGGGAAATAGTTCAACAAATGTCAAGAAACTTGTTTAGAATTTTGTATTAAAAACGCGACAATCCGCAAAACAGTCAGATAAAAGAAAATATATGTAAGTCTTTTATTTAACAACAACCAAGCCTAACTATCGGCTTAGCTGCTTGCTTTCAATACAAAAAAAAAAAAAAGAAATCATAACAAAAGAAATGCTATATAAATTAAACCGACTTTTTTAACACCCGCCGTTAGCCTGTACAGAGAGAAGGTCAAATTACCGCTAAACATCTTACTATATTTTACGACACATCTCACACAACGTGGTAGCATTAAATAGCAACAGTAAATAACTGTAAGAATTAAAAACTGTCCTGACATATATACCTTTCTGTATATATATTTTTTTTGGGGGAATTCAGAGTTCGCTTAATCTGTTTTGAAAGCCTGAAGGGAGATTTTGTCACCTTTAATAAAAACATAATATTTTAAGTTAAGGGCGAACTTAACGATTAGTTTTGCTCATTTTCTAACAAACGCTAAAAGGAATGATAAGAAAAAAATTAGAATTATTGTTGGATTGTAATCGTAAAGTGAACAAACGAAACCCAATGACAAGCTTGGCAAACCTAGTCCGTTTCTTTCTTCTTTGACTGCGTAACCATAATCTAAACAGATGAATGGACGGATAGACATGACTAAATAAATCTCTTCCATTTTTCACTGTTGATCTCGTAATTACACGGGCAGACAAATAGATAGACTTTTCACATCCATTCCGCGTTGACACTCTTCTAAAGGAAGCAATCTTGATTCCGAAAGATCATAAGAATTTGGCAAAACTATTATAGCCCTTTTGATTGACATCAAAGGAATTCACAAATGTTTTCGAGAATTTTAATGTCTAGCAAAACCACTTGGATTGATATTATGTACGATTATACATCTAGTATAAATTGGGCAAAGTACGGAGAGAAAATATTATTACTGACTCTGAAGCTCTTTACAGAAAAAAAAAAAAAGAGAAAAAAGAGTTTGGGTGTGGGACTAGGAGAGCGACGTATGTTTACGAGTGGAGGCGAGCAAAGAATGGAGAGAAATGGTATTGGTGTTACACGCCGAACTTGCAGTGCAGTATCTTTAATTCAAAAAATTCACTTTACTATCCTTCGCATAATCATTCAAGTTCCTCCTTGTGCTTCACAAACGACCTTAGCGTTAATTTCATTTTATTTATAAAATTCAGAAAAAAATGATTTTTAAAATATAAAAAATCTCCTCGCGAATATATGCTCCTTGCACGAATACCTCGACTCGGATCAATGCGACCAGAAGGCTGTACTGAACGCAGAAATCTAATCTGCTGAAGAAAATCATGCGTAAACCGAATGTTTTCCACTCATAGTCCTATCACACATAAATGGTTTCAAGAAAGTGATCGATAGCTAATTTTGTCTACGTGCTATCCACATACGACAAAGTTAACATACCTTCTAGTTGTAGTCTATGAAATAAACAAAGTCGGCGTGAGTTGCTTTGGTACGCGATCGCTTGCATTGCAAGCTTTAACTTATTTGTTTCATATGAGTTTAGTACCAACAATATAATTGCAGCAGTGAGATCGAGGCTTTTTTTTCCTGTTCAGTGTTTATTCAATTTCTTTGTCTATGTAAAGAATTGAAAAGTGTTCAACTCATAGAACTTGTATTCAGAATTATTGAAACGAAGAAATACAATTTTTGTAGACATGCAATAACACTGTTAAAATATTGTGACGTAAATCACGGCCTAAAGTCGATAACAAAATGAAATGATCGCCAGGGAATAAATCAAAAACTTAACTGATTTAATAGGTGCTTGCTTGCGCATTGTGTTTATTGTAGCAAAGCCTAAGCGTAGTGTTAAGTGTTCTCACCGATTGGCAGATATATTGTAGAAAGTAGTACTTATCGGTAAACAAATGTGTGCATATATATATATACAGGGAAGTGCTCAATCGCTGTAGGAGAATGTCAAAATATCAAATTTTAAATAATGATTCCGACTATGATGAAGTTACGCCCGAAATATCGAATGAACCATTCACTCTACTAGTGTTTGACAGCGAGCAACAGGCCAACTCCGCTCATCAGCTAACGCGAAGCATTGATCGTCAACGATCCGAACGCAATAATCATTTAAATGAAAACCATAACCCGTACGATGATTGCAAGGAACGTAACAGTTTCAACGAAAACGTGCTGCAACATTCACAGAACGATAACGATATCCCTCATGTTGTCACAAACAACAATAATAACAATAACAATAAGAATGTTAACGATAAAAATTTGATTATATCAGCAAATTACACTAAAAACTGCAGTAAACATAATGCAATCCATAGTGCAATGACACCGCTAGACAGCGATGAGAATGCCATTGAGGTTCCGCTAATACAAAAACATACCACTACTGCCACGAGTGCCAACAATAGGGATAATGCCAGTAACACCCACAATCACATTCAATTTACAAAAGCAAGTAATATTTATAGCATTTACAAAGAAAAATCTACATAGCTACGTTTATTAGATATATAGCCAAAGTGTTTTAAATTTAAAAAAACTGTTACAGACAGTTCTTCAGCGATTTTTCTTCGCCAACATTTTTTTCAAGTTTTTAAAATGTTAAATGGGATAATGTTTATAGGGATACCTAATGGGGGAGATTTTATAAGAAGAAATATTTTTTAGTCCGTCTTTGGTCCACCAAGAGCCTTACTGCACTGAACACATACTTCAGTCATTGCTTTTCCGCCCTAACAGTTTGATTTTAGGTCTTTTTTTTGACAATTTCCCCGATTAGATAGACCCAAGACAATATAAAGCGAAACACATTTTACATCTGTTATGTATGTAAGGATACTATGTCGGTAAAAAAGCGATATCTCTCCAAGGTCCGTCTGTATTTTCTATCTTTCCTATATAGTTTAGGATTTTATAAAAGTACGCAGCACATGAAGATCCTTCGGTTTAAGTTCTTATGCCAACCGATTTTCCGTCTTTCCTACACGTCTTAGGAGTTATGTACGTGGCACGTGAAGATCCTTTGGTTTAAATTCTTATGCCAACCGATTTTCCATCTTTTCTATACGTCTTAGGAGTTATGTGTTAAACGTGCGTAGCACGTGAAGATTCCTCGGTTTAAATTCTTATGCCAACGGATTTTCCATCTTTCCCACACGTCTTAGGAGTTATGTAATAAACGTACGCAGCACACGAAGATCCTTCGGTTTAAATTCTTATGCCAATATTTTGCAAATATTGAATGAACCAAGTGGTTGTAAGTCGTCAAATTTCTGCTCGATCGATACCTTCAATTATCTTCATGCTTTATAATGCAATACCTTTTAGCCTCGAGAACATTCGATTAAAATGTGTTATAAAATGTTCAGTTATATGTTTATCGGACTAATTATAACGATTGTAAAGTAATAAATTTTGATAAAAAGTTGTATGATTTACAAAGATTGTCGTCGTAGCGAGCATTGCTTTATAATTAATTTTAGAATTCGATTAATTGCGTCATTAACTGAAACCAGAAAAATTCTTAAAGATCCTTAATCTAAAGTGAAAGCTTGCGACGGATTCGCATCAATACAGTGAATGAATCGCCATTAGCGGCACCTACATAGTAAACTGCAAACTTCTATCAATCTCCTCCGTCACATATTCGTTTCCGTGGGGTGTTTGCAATTAGCGTTCTGCTTATGAAGGAATCTTACAACATTCATGTAACGCATTTCGCGTAGCACCCCCATCATATCCCCCACAGTAAACCACTCTTTCGGATTATCTGTTATGGGCCCAGAACTTTACACGTTTGCCTTTGACTTTAGCCACAAATGAATATCCCGTGCAATCAGCACGGGTCTTGTGCGAGACATGCCACGGAAACATAATCTCTAAAGTGATGTAAATGTTCCTATATATAATACATATATACATATATATATATATGTACAATATATCCGCAGAATTTGCCTGAGTTTCATTTTGTTATGAACATTCCAAGGTAATAAAAGCGATCACGTTCCCCGTCACCTTTATCCTATGTACACATCTCTTGTTTCACCTACTGATATATAATCGCACATTACAAGCAAGAAGCGTATATCATCGCTTATCCTCGTTTCGGTATAGCGCAGGGATGGACATCTGCTATTTTACTTTTCAACGTAATTGTGATTACGAAGATCATATATTTCGTGGTAGATATACCGTTACCGTCACAACATTGCATACCTACCGGAATATGATTTTTACTATTTTCTATATAAATTAATTTGATTGCAAAACTGCCAAGAAGTGTCACACAAATTTTTGTATGATCATTAGCTTCGATCACAACAACATAAAACTTATAAGCACATCGAGTAAAACCATTACAGTCGGACAAGACCGACTGATAAATTTCCTACAGGAAAGACAATTTCTTCAGGGGACTTTTTATATTGGATAGGGTCCAAAAGCGAAAGGTAGTACGACCTAAATTTAGCAAAATTAATTATATTCTCTTCATACAGTACTAAGAATTACACTTTGTTCCCATATAAAGGGTTGGCTTTCATAAAAACACTGGCGGGATTGAATGCGAAAAATAGACGTACTTGGTCCAAATTTTGCGCAATTAATGGTTATGTCAAATTGTTCTACGGATCCTCCACGGCAGGAACCTACGTAAAACCCCCTGTCACATCACATCTGTTCTACGGATCTTATGTTCTTTTCATCGTAAAATATTATATATTAGGCATTTTTTGCCATACAAAGGCCAATCAGATCCAAATTTCTTGCACCAAATTATTATACCGAACTAATGTTACTCAGTGATTTTTGTTAAACAATTTTGAAAATGACATTTTTTTAATAACAACAAACAAATTCCGTCAGAAGATCTCGAAAACTTACATCTCGTATGCTAAACAAAAAGACATGGACGGACATAAGACGAGCAGTCAATATGCAACATCTAAAATAAATGTTGTATTTAACGAAGACCGGAAAAAGTTACTTTCTTTCCCAACAAAATTGATTAACACTGTAAGCGGCCGATCACTCGGATCAGGGCTCGATGAAGGACACAGCAAATTGTACAACATGGTGTGACCTGCAGGACCCATAAACATTGTCATTTGAATACATATCACTGTCCATGCCGTAAAGTACTTTATTCAATTTTGAAGTACTACTTAAATTACAGGCGGCTGGCCGTTCCAAGACTGTGCAACAACTTTTAATTTTAAGCATACAATGTATGTTAGAGAGAACTAAATACACATTAGTAAGATGTTCACGGACTATAGATGTTTATGGTACCAATAACAGCAGTAGCGCCGTTAATTAGCAGCCATTTACGTGCTTGCTTTTCCATTCGCATTACTTGTAATGCAAGAATTCCGTTAAGCTGCTACACTGTAACAAGCATTTGCAAAGCAAAGCCATAAGCCGTATTTTTAAACGAACATGCGCTATCGTATCGACATATATGTAAGTTTGTATTTTACCCGACAAACCCGAAGAGCATGTAGAATAAACAATGAAACGAAATTTCATCATTTATATCACATTGAAGAATTCTAAAGTTAATATTCGTAGCGCAAACGAGCGATTCTATTATGCCGGTAGAAGAATGGAGAAGAGTCGATTCGCTCAGCTAATATCGATATGATCGTTGATGGATGATGATAGCAACATATGACGCACTTACAGCGATGAAAAGTGATTGATTTTTCCTTTTACTTCGACTTCATGTACAGCCTTTTGTGCTTTTTGTAAGAGCCGCGTGACCATGACTTCCTTCTTTTCTATTTGCTGTTTGCTTGTATGCAAACATGAATTGCTTTCACGTTGCTTTTACTTCTTCATCTCATCAGACTTTATTGTTTCACCCTTACACTGTCTCTGAAAAGGAATCGTTAACATCGGTAGTATCACTTTTGAGAAGGATTAGCTAAGCTTAGTGAATGGTGGCTTGCTCGCAACGGACCTATTGCTAAGACACACTTCGAACAGATGCAATTAAGTCAACGATTAAAGGAAAGGCGGCTGCAACATATATGAGCTTACCGCGTCCTTGTAATCGCCAAATACTTTCCTCTTTCTGATTAATATCTCTTCACTTACGTGACATAGTGTCTGCCCCGCCTTTCCTGTTCGTCTGATGCATAATCAAATGTACTTTCGACACGAAATTCGTATTCCATTAAAGAGATGAGAATAATATGTAGTTAGCGGTAGATAACACTTTTTCAATAAAATATTTTTTTTTCATTCTCTTGAAAAAAGCATTCTACACCCTACACCACTTTTATTGTACCTTCTATTTTATTTTCTTTTTTTATATCAGAAACATTTTCTGAATCGATCTAAGACGAAGTCTGCCGTCTGACGTGCGCTCTTCCAAATTCTTTGAATCGGTCCACTTTTTCGATTAGTTCCCATATAATGCCATATTTTGAAAAATCGTTATATAGGAAGAAATTGCAAAACTTGAAAATTTTTCGACAAAACTCGCTCTGTAGTAGGCTATGAGAAATTTACTCGCTTGGGCCAATTTTTGAATTCCCTTTCCTAAAACCGTTCCGTACTATGATAAAAAAGTATAATTTTTAATATTTCACGATGAAAATTAGTTCGAAATAGGAAATTGGCATAGAAATCAATTTGGGCCACGTAAGTCTATTTTTTTTTGGATACCACGGCATATAAAGGTTTCTCGAAGATACGGGCGTTGAAGGAAATCCTCTGCATGAAAATAAAATGTAACTTTCGTTGCATTCTTACCAGAACAATTTAATAACTGTATTAAGCGAAGTGATGTAGGGCATCTAACAGTCGGCTCTGCCGGACTATATTGTTTGTATTTATTTTTCATGAAAAAATCGATGTGTACACTTTCTACAACTGGATAACACAGCCGAGGATAATATTTAATAGTTTTTTTTTTTTTTTTGAAGAGCCATCAACAGAAATATTTCCCCGACGTATATTTTTCTAGCATTAAATATTTATGCGTCCATTCGCTTGAAAGTAAATTTTATTTTTTTACGCTTTTAAGGATTACGAACACAAATGCCTCTGTGGACAGGGCGGTTTCGGCGCTAACCTCAGATGCAAATCAACGCAAGCAGCGAAAACAAAAATTCTCCGGGCGATCGTTATTTGCTGCATTTTCATGGCAAGTATTAAAAACTTGGATTGAAAATCGCACTGTGTCTGATGTTGTAAACATTGCCTTATGTTGTTTTTCTCTCTCTATCTCTCTCTCTCTCTCTCTCTCTCTTTCTCTCGCTTTTTGTCTCTTTCTCATTCTCTCTCTCTCTGTATCTCTGCCTTTCTGCTTACGTTTGTGTTTGTATGCAGGTTGTCGAATTTCTAGGTGGGTACATAGCCGGAAGCCTGGCCATTATGACTGATGCCGCACATTTAGCATCTGATTGCATTAGTTTTATAATTGGTTTGGTAGCAATTTGGTTGGGCAACAGGCCACCGGACGATAAAATGTCATTTGGTTATAAGCGTATGGGTAAGTGTTGCTATTGTACACTTGTTTGTTGACACTATTGTTGTTATTGTCAAATTTCACAAACCAATTACGCCAAGAGCATTATGCAATACATCAACATGAAGTATTGTTTTATATGCTTTGCGACAAAATATATTTCTGTTGGGTTCGTTGTTTGTTCTGTTTTTTTTTTTGCGCGCGCGACTGAGAGTACTGGAAGTAGAGTACTCATTTCTCTAATATAATATCACTGCACAATTAGAAAGACGTGCTTATTCCATTAACTTTTAGTGTTTGAAGAAAAAACTCGATATGCAACATAAATTTTTATCATAGAAAGATAACAGAAAGAAAAAACAAAAAAACACACATCTACATAGGAAATAGGAAAAGCAAAAAAAAAAAGTACACATGAAGAAAAACTTACGAGTTTTACTCAATGACAAGAGTTATGGGGGATCAACGATTTCTCAATCGCCAAGGAATTTAAAAACATACTCGAAATAAGTTTGAATTCATTAATAAATCTTCTAATGATTGTAGAAATTATTGGTGCTATCGCTTCAATTTTGGGAATTTGGATATTAACCACGACCTTGGTTTTAATGGCATTACAACGTCTTTGCACAAACGACTATGAATTGGATGCGAATTCTATGATGACAATTTCGTTCATTGGGATTCTAATTAACATAGTGTAAGTATAAGAAGTTATGTAAAGATTTCAAATTTCAGAAAAGCCACATTTGACGAAATTTGTTTTTGTTTTAAGGCTAGACTTATGGCACCCGTCAAGGTGACGGGTATTGTGTGATATAAAGGTTAAAAATTCTGCATAAGGAAGGGGACATCTTTGCATGTGGTATCTTAAATTTTAATGATTTAAGACAGCAACTCTTTATGTCTACTCTTTTCTTTTTTTTGGACACGCCTCCTTTGCTATATTTCTACTTGTACGGAAACCCGTCAATTTGATGAGTCATTTTTATGAATCTTCACAGTTGCAAAAATGAAGATAGGAAGCTCAGAAACCGTTACTTAACTTATTAGGAATATGAGATTAGGTGGCGAACATGATGAGTTTACATACACACCCACTATGTAGGAAACGCTAAAAAAAGCTCGGAAAATACCGACCAATTTTTAAATTTATTTCTGCCAACTTATTTATCAAATATCCGCCAAAGTCACATGAATGTTCGATTCGGTGCAGCAATAGCCCCAATCGAACTACTAATACCTACGTAATTAACGATTGAATAGATGAGCTAGCATTTATATTTAAATCATTGAGTTCTTTTTCATACCAGAGCTTTTTTCACTTTCGACGCCATTTATGTATTTGTTCTCTTGTTTTTTTCTTTTTTTTTTTTGGTAAAACACTTTTATTTTGTGACGCCATAAACGCATTGAACGTAAAAATTTAATCTTGTAAAATGAATAACTAGCTTTATAGACTTCATCTAACAGTATATAAAAGTGAAAAGAAAGAATGGCCAGAAAAATTATCGCGAGTAATGTAACAATTTTTATGTGACTCGTGGAGTTAGTAGATTTGGCAAGTGAAACAAGTGAAAACATTGCTAACGGGAAATCTTGAATATTAGATCTTTTTGTCGTATGAACTTCAATTTTCGTTATACTAGAGATGGTTCAACAGATTGCCCCAGCCGATCCTGTTTCAACTAATTTGGAAAGCCGAAGTATTATTACTTAGCCCCTTTTTCTTGAAAATTGAAATTTTTCCCTTAGAATGACTTTCCAAAATAGGGCGAGTGGTCGAAAAAGTGAACCGATCCAAACAATTTTCAAAAGCGTTCGTCCTTGGATCAAAACACGTATCTCAAAAATTCGATCTGTAGATTGGACATAAATTTACATAGACAGACATCAGACGTTTTGGATTGATCGATATAATAAAAGAAGGGTCTACGTTAAGGCCTTCTGGGTGTTACATATGTCCGCATATACCCTGTACAACAAGTTGTGTATTACGAAAAGGGCTATGTCAGTTTCGACAAATGATCATCCCATCAGTAGTCGTCCTGCTATATGAAAAGACTCTGAGCGCTTAATAACCAATCAGATTGGACGGCATTGGCATTCTAAGAATGTAGTCTCTGACAATCAGTCATGTTATAAGCCCAGCCATAGCTTTATGCTTGTGGTCAACGAGCTGGAAGATACTTGGTCCGAGTGTGATAAGAAGAACTTAACGCCTCTGTTTAGAATTGATTTCACTATGTCCTTTCACTCTGTGAATTGCAATCTATTGTTAGCAACGCTAAAGCACTATTTTGGTTTCGCTCCGATGGCGATTAAACTTCTTAAGTCTAACTTGAAGAATCGATATCAGGGCATGAAAGTCGGTTAATCTTTCTTTGAGATGAGAGGTACTAACCCCGCAAGGAGGATTTCCTTACATGTTCCTTAAAGATTTAGCTACTCAAATATGTCTGTTCCGCTTCCATAAATTTATGGAGGATTTTGTCCAACGAATGAACGAAGATTCGGGTTATATTTCGCTTTGGTCTGTCGTCAATAGTTTAAAGTGATAGCCAGATGAAACCAAAGCTATAGTGATATCACCCAATGCTTATGATTCTGATTCTCTACCCGCGCTATAACAGCTGATGTGGTGATTGATATTATCAGTTAGGTCTCGAACCTTAGTCCTATAACTAACTCACGTTAAATGCTGATAATCATATCAATCTTGCGACCATGCGTTCACATAATACTCTAAGGAAACTTAAGCTAAAAATAAACACTGTTCACAGCAGATCTACGGATCTAAGTATATCAAGCTATTTTGCCTGCTTTTTGATTTATTTCATATGTTACTGTCTATTATAACGTAAGTGATAGAAAAAAAAAAAACATGAAAAAAATGTAAAAGAGGATTAATTGCTTAACAAAAAACTTCCACTTTCTATATGAAAATTTTGGAACTAAAAAGCAACTACTTTTATATAATCTTCTTACAATGTATTCTAAATGTAAACAACGTTTTTTAAGAGCACCAACATGTAAGCCTTACAAATACGATAAGCTAAAAACCCTTTCAATAATTGTTAATGTTGAGCGTTCCACTGACTTTAAGTAAATTCATAATAATACGAGAATTTTCAATTCTGCATTGACTACTAGGTTCGCAAAAAGAGTTTTTCTAGACTGCCAAAAAATTGGAGTGTGACAGATTTATTCTTCCCGTTATAGCATACTTTATATATCAATCAGAAAATGTTAAACTTAATACCAAAGTCTCGAAGAAGTCAGTTTATATTTTTCGATAGAAAGGATAATCAATGCAAGCAAAAATTCAGGGTCCACTTAGTGATCACTGTGCAAAGTGCCTTCATAGGAACCTACCAGTTACTATTTTCATTTGATTACACAAGAAAAAAGTTGGCTTTGTCGTATCTAGTGCTCCGAAAATCCAGGACAAATAATTGAACAAACACTTTAATTACAGACAGCGACGGTTGGCTTTGGGTTTTAGTCAGGTTCTGTACGCAAGCCACATTTGTCGAAAATGCTGCCATTTCGACCATTACAGATCTATACCTGTGAGTTAATGTCTTCACCTGGCATGAGCCTTAATCAGACGAGTTGCCTAGAACCATTGGCAATCAATTTGGTTGATTGAGGACCCCTCAGGGAGAGAGACAATTCCCATTGAAGGGGGCCTCGCTACCCTGAGGTCCCGCAATAGAAAATGGGTGTGGGCCAAACTCTTCTTTAGTGGTTTACGTCGAGGCCTATCTAAGCACCTCTTAGACTGTCTCTTATACACATCTAGATGTTTCAATTTAGAAAAGAGAGCCCCTTCCGACTAGACCCCTTCCGCTTCCAAAGAGAAAAACCTGTTACCAGGTTATAGATAGTAAGCCTTAAACCTTTCTTTGCCATTGACTGTGCGACTCTCAAAACGAGAGGAAAAAGAGAGCCATAATGCAGCAGTCAATGTTTTATAGGGAGCACCAAGAAGGTTTTGTTACAATGTTTTAAAGGGAGCACCGAGAAGGTTTTGTTACATTGCAACGTTGTGTATTACCGAATGTTATCGACCGACTTTTTTGGCGTGAAACTAATCCTATAGCTATGGATGATGTCTGCTTAAGCCATCTGCGCTAGAGTTCTGGAACACTGGCTCTCTATATGTTTCAAAAAACATACTTTCCTTTGAAAGACCCGAAGCATTATATTATATGTAAATTTTATTTGGGCCAGGAATAGTAGTATGCCTGCTAGCCTTTTGTCTATTGTTGGAACGTTCACAGCCACAAAAATGTATGTACATTAGTATCTACTTAGTGGATGGTTATAACACAAGCTTTAAATCTATGATTTGATATTCATAGCAGAAGTTGATCTAAACGTTGTTACAAACAAATTTGCGACATCACTCATAACATAAGGCAAGTGAAAATATTATAGTCGGACTAGACCGCCGGTTAAACATCCCCCACACCACATTATCTAACACAATGCCATACGAACACACAAACAATATCTGGTTTTTATATGACCTTAATATTATAGAATTGTTTAGTAAAAACAAGTAAGAACATTAGAGTCGGGCAAAGCCAACCATTAAATGTCACACACATTGTCTTACACAATTCATATTTTTATTACAGATCACAAAAACTATATCTTTTTTCTATATAAACGCTAACCAACCTAATGTAGCACAAGTTTAATCCTTACATAGGGCGCGATCCAAATTTTGTAGAGTTAATTTTTATATCAAGTTACTGTTATGGGTGAATTTTCATCATAAAATACTAAAACGTCGAAATATTCGTGAAAATCCTTATATAGGGTAGGATACCAAAAATTAGGTCGAGATGGTCCAAATTTGTTACAATTAATTTGTTTATCTTAAATTACTGTTATGATGTGATTTTCAATAAGGAACATTAAAACTTTGACCTTTTTGTCATATGAACTTCCGTTTTCGTTGTATGAGAGGGGATTTAAAAAATTGCTGCAGCTGTTCGAATATTTTGACGCCAAACTTTTGACGAGAAATTTTGAAAATTGGATATAACGTCTTTTCAAAATGAGGCGTTATTTTGGGAGTGGTCGAAAAAGTGGGCCGATCCCAACCAGTCTCAATAACGTTTCTTGGGTCAAAATATGTCAGCCTATCAAACTTCATCAAAATATCTTAAAAATTGCGACCTATATATTAGACGAACATTAGACAAACAGACGGACAGATCGGTATAAGAAAAGGTGGATCTATCTTAAGCCCTTCTGCATATTACGTACTTTCGCACAAACTAAATACATACCATACATGGTATAGAGTATAAATAGACGGGGTGTACTTAACAACACGAGGAGCAAACTGTAAGATCCACGCCTTTTAGTTTATTAGTCCTGCAAGTTTAATGCAAAAGTACCGGCAATGGGCAAATAGCCCCGCGCTTAACTAACAAAATACTGGTTACAAGTTTTCTTTTATGTTGTTGTTGTTGCCAATTGCGCTTATTAGAAACATAGCTGCGTGTAGTAGGGAAAACTAGATCTTCTTTTTTTGTATATCTAGATATCCTTGAAATAACTGCTATCTGCCATAATATCGAATAACAGATTCACCCTTAAGCGTTACCTTAGATTTTGTTACGTTTGTGTTATGTTGTGGAGCAATCAAAAATGCAAAACACGTAGCCAGCAAGCAATTGCGCATAAATGCCGTGTAACATTTATTGAATTTAATATCAAGTGTTTTTTATGATCTATTTTTTTTTTTCTCTCAGCATGATTTTTATTTTACACACTTCAACGCATATCCTGCCAACCGTTGGCATTGCCGAAGCCCATGGTCATAGTCATAGCCATAATCATGGCCATGGTCATTCACCCGCCACCGTGCATTTGCATCGACCTAAAAGCACAAACGACAACCATTCGCAGCTGTCTGATGTTTTTGTTGATACGACAAGTGGGACAACATCAATGGAGTTATTGTCGCCTGAAGCAATGGTGCTCAACGGAAGTGGTTTAAAACACCAAACAGATGGGTGAGAATTTATTGAAATGTAAATTGTTGCATGTAACGGACATTTAATTAAATATTGCTAAATGTTTTTGTTTTTTTCATTTTGTTTTTGTGTTCTTTTTTTTTGTTTTTTATTTTATTTTGGGTGATAGGATTTTATAATCAATTTACCATATATTTCTTTTATATTGCAATACTGTGGACTGTGTAAACATTTAAAAAGTTTATGAATAATCCACAACGGTATATAGATTAATATATCTTCTTATACGTTCGCTATTCTTTTCATTTCAATTGCATTTTTCTTTTACGTTACATATAAACATTTCATATAAATATTTGAAACGGTATTCTCTACGTACACCATTAACAATGTATTAAACGTAACATATCTCCCGGCTGTACTAATAGATACAAAAAATTGTAATCACGATTTATATCGACATTTAATTCATAATATAACTAACTGTTTTTTTTTTTGCAGAAATGATAAAAATTTAAACCTACGTGCAGCCATGATTCATGTCATCGGCGATTTGGTGCAAAGTTTTGGCGTATTTTTTGCTTCAGTATTAATTAAGAACTTCGTAAGCGCAACTTACAAATTGACATATATGCAAACACACACAACAATTTGGAATAAATTTTACTTTACAACCTTTTCTAGCCGAAAGCAGTCTTTCTAGATCCTCTATGTACGTTATTATTTTCTATAATTGTTATAATGACCACCGTCAACCTATTTAAGGAGTCCGTGCATATATTAATGGATTCAGTACCTCAGGATATTCCTATGAATGATCTTAAAATGGATTTATCCAACTTAGTTGGAGTAACGTAAGGATTTTTTCAATGATTTTTCTTGACTTTCTCATCAACTACGTCTCCACTTAGATCTGTTCATCATCTAAACATTTGGAATCACAGCGCCAATCATAAGATACTAATGGCTCATCTAGTTATAGGTAAATATGTTTGTAATATTGATTACTATAAATTCTTATTTATATCTGATTCGCTAAATTATTTCAAATTTCAGATCCATCAGTCCATAGCAATACTGTGTTATTTAATGCTACTCGATTAGTTCAAAATTCTAAATACAACATAAAGCATAGTACGATACAAATTGAAACGGAAGCTTTATGAAAAGTGATAATAAAAAAAAAAAAAAAATTTTAAATATTTTTAATTCAAGTTTTTTCTTTTATATTTATTTATTGTCGGTAAAGTACACACGTTTAACATCGCTTACCTGAATCAATACTTAACACAATAGTTACGATATTGGTTGGCTTTCGTTAACCTTCCTTTATAGAAGGAAGAGCGATTACTCTCGTCTCTTCGAAACGTCTTCGAAGAGGGTGGTCCTATCCGTTGTTCAGGGATGACGACTAAGCTGAGCCTGCCATCCCCTATCCGCAAAGCCTAATAGTCTTATCTGTTTTTCTGAGATGACGACTAAGCTGAGCCTGCCATCCCGAAAATACGAACGTCCAACAGTTTTTTTTTTTGATAAATTTTCTTGGAAAGGGACTTCGTGGGTAGCGTTGAACGTACTCCGAATAAGATTTGTTACAATGTATGAAGCCTCGTTACAATGTATGAACTCTTCTTAAACTAGTCGCTAGAAAGGTAAAGAAAAGTGCTTATTTTCCATGCGTGTGTGTGTGTGTTGTGAAGTGCAAAGTGACTTTGTATTTCCTGTTATTTGTGTTCTTGCATCTAATCCTATGATAATTGAACACAAATTTGTGTTGTTGGCATGAGTTACTTTTATTCGTTACTTGTCAAGTTGATAATGTTAAGTAATTTATAAATATATAGTACGTATGTCCTTGATTGCTTTTCTCTAATAAGGCTGCGCAAATCATTGAACTCTCACGCCTTCGTTGCAGAAGATGCATGTATTCTTTTTATCAGTTGCTTATATAGTATTTTTTATTACATTTATAGAACAGAGTGCACATAAAATTCTGCTCATCAATGCACTCTAAATAGATGAAACACGATTAATCGAGTCTTAGTGGAGGGCACTTGGTTTTTCCTAAAAGAATTAAAAATATTATAAAAATTGATTGTTGTTGTAGAAGTGAAACATACCCCACCCTGCCAACACGTAGCGCGTATAAGCAGGTTTGTAGGCATTACACACCAAACCTGAGAAGAGAAATGGAATGTATATGAACACTGACAGTAATCCCGCAATTTTAATTGATTAAGTGCAAGATGAGAGAAATGCAAAGGTGTTGAGTTTTCATAAACATGCAACTCAACAGAACAAATGTGTGAATAAATATATTTTTATTGATACTTGTTACGCTTTTCGCTTGTCTTCACATTCCTCTTCTTTTTTTTTTTATAACGAGGAATCTATAACTAACATGTGCAGCAGCAGCAAAAGCTACTTATGTATATGTTTAAAAAAAAAAGGGACAAAGAAATTTTATTTGGCGCATGCATTCGATTGAACCGGCGTTCAAGTTGCTCTTCATGTACCCAACCTAATTCATAGGTAACTAACACCTGCACAAATTTCCTTAGGATTATTTTCATATAACATAGGTAGGTGTAATTATAACGATAAGACCAAGGTTATATTCCCCACACATCAAAAGGCAGAAAATGATGAAAATAATTGAAATTTGCTAGACCATGAATCTATTAAAACGTAATTCTTAATAACAAATAAATATGGAACGAAATGTGAAAACTCTACATGTTTAACTTTAGGTCGCTTATTGAACACTCAACGTCCGTGGTCGTGGATGAAAGGGATTGTCAAAGCATTCTGTAAACACCAACTTAACTAAATATTGATGGTAAGTACAAGGAGTAAACGATTCCGCACATGGTCTTCATGAAAATTTCTATTTGCATAATGCATACATTGCGACATAAGACAATCTGTCTGTGTTTCAAGAGTTACGATAAATTGAGTTTAATCGCTTTTATAGGGACTATGAAAACGATATGCCCAACTGCTTAAATGGCACAACGAGTTAACATTTCCATCCGCTCAATAAAAAAAGCCAAGGCAACTACGAAGGATTGAGACGAATCTTAAGCACCTATTTTCAAAGCGTATATATATAAAAATATATCCGATTCTTATCAGATGTTTCTTGCAAATTTTAAATCAATGAACACCAAGCAAGAGCCACTATTTCTAATATTGTGAACGAGCACGCGAACAAAACCGATGCAATCGCGAATTCCGATCGCTATCACTTAAAGAAGACTATTAGTGCATCTGCTTGACCCGAAGGTAGATATGAAAATGAAAAACTGCAACCGTTACATTCTCGCATCGTAATAGTAAAATCATAGACATACATATATGCATTTACACTTTTACACATTTACGAAAGCAACATAAATGAATGAATGCTTGGGTGCGTGTGCGCGCAAATAAACGTGAAAGGCACGCTTGTAAAAATGTAAGATTTAATTAATACACGCAACATATTAACAGTTTGCCATCTATACACTACAACAATACGCGCACAACGTACGTACCCCAGCATTGGTCTATAAACATGTTCACATGTAAGTTGTAAGCTTATATGTGGGTGACTGTGTGTGTGTGAAAAGAAAAAATAATAATAATAATAATAATAATAATAATAATAACTACCAACTCATTGCCACAATATGAAAATAAAATCCTACAAGCGCCTACAAATGCTGATATGTGTACAAATACGTATGTATTTTGCGCATATTTATTGCAACCAAAACTACCGTTGGGTCAGCAATACCAGGACTTGCACCCCACAGACAAAAAAAAAAAAACAACGAAAACAACTTTCTGCTTGCTATTACTAGCAGTGCGTATGAGCGATAAATGTTACCAACAACCACATGTAAATGCCAGCTTTGCACGCACCGCGCACAAACACCCACAAACGCGGTTTATGCAACACTTTTCGCTTGAGTAAATTTAAAAATGTGAATTTTCACTTGTGTGAATTACTATTAATTAAAAACGCTTTTTCACTAGCCGAGAAAAAGCATATGAGACCGTCACCGCTAGCATAGCCGCGGCTCTATATATGTATATATTTTTAAATATAATCCTTAATCCCACCTCAACCCACTCAAAGGCCATTGGTAGCTGCTACTGCTAGCTCACTTAAGCTGCTTTTTCACGGGGTGTCACATTCACATTAAGCAATTGTTAAGTATTTTGTAATTGAATTGTTAAGTGCGTGTGGCACGCAGGTTCACAATTACACAAAAGATATATGCATTTTCCTTTTATCTGGGCTTGAGGAATAACATTAAGGAACATTTAATGTTACAGTCTGAACAACTGAAGACGCTTAAGTGTAGTCCTTTATATCCATCCAGAGAAATATGTGAGTGTGGTTGTTACTAAGTAGAATTTCAACGCATATAAGATTGGAGGAAAGTGAAGAAGAATTGCCCTTCAGAAATATTCATTAGAAAACCTATAAAATATTCATTTCCTTGATCAATACAAAATTGGCGTGCCCCCCGTTACACTGGCACAGTCCCTGTCCACCTATCAGAAGCTTACTGCTAGAAAGAACAGCTCTCCGACCAGGTTTCACAATGGACAAGCAGACCTACAAGAAGCAAATACCTGCAAATGACAATACACGTCAGATATTCATCTCAGACTGGGTAAGTACGCTTAGATGAATGAGGCGACAAAGTTCGGAATGATTAACCTACCAACGCGCCCACAAACAGCAACAAATTGATTCACTCTTAACTAAGTATGTAAGGGCTAAGAAAAATATTTTTTACGACCAGGTAGAAGCCAATGTAAAAATCGCCCCAAACTACTAAGTAACACATTCACGTTTAACCAAATATTTATGAATCAATAAATTGCTTAGAGATGATGGATATTAAGGATTCATTTTCTGGCGAACAGCATTACTCGCCAATTTGTTTTTTATATCTAACGTTGTAACTACTGAACGGCAAAGATATCGGAACTGGGAAAATAAAATTTTTGTATTACTGTCTATGTTGCCTAGCTTTACATTGGTGAACGCGCACAGATTAGCATTTTCACACTAAGGAAAACTATGTATACTATCGCAAATTAAAATGGGCTCATATTGGATCTTCAGGTGCCCGCTGAGACCGGAAATTGACTTGACCTAAGCTAAGAGAAGTACAGCTCAGAAAATTTTTAATAGTGCATCATACACCATCTCCGGTTCTAGGCAAGAGATAGTGCAAAAATTCCATACACCAAAATACTTAAAACTTCCTCTTGACAATTAACTAACACATAGACAGGTACCTCTCCATCTAAAACCACACTTTTGCAATGACGAAATTAAATCATGCAAAGCGTACTTAAGCCTAACATAACTACACTGCTAACCAATCTTTCAGTTAAGTTACCACAAGTGTACAAAATAAAAGCGAAGAACATCACAAATCCTTTTTAATATGAAGTAATGTACCGTAAAATACCCTTAGTGATCTTACATATCTTATCCAAGTAAATGTTGATATTGACATCGTAGCGCTGAATTGTGATTTTTAAGTGAACGTAGGATTTATATAGGAGATCTGTTTTCAAATGAATTATTTATAGGAATTAATATCGGCACCATTTTCATGCCTCTTCTAGCCTTGTCCCCTCGAATATTACGATTCAACTCTTTCGACTCGACTTCATTTGTTTTCCGCAAATATTTCGTTTACATATTCTTGTGGAAGTAACTCACTCGTACCAAATATTGTAAGAACCAAAGTCGCAGGACTCGTTTTACTTCCACACTTAGATGTAAGTGTATCGTAAGTATCTAACGTAGTTTCAGCGTAATTTTTATATAACGTTATCTTTTTCCATATATATTATCAGTTAAGTGTAGATTAGATTATTTTTACATATAGTTAACTTTTCTTACATATATGATTAGTTAAAGATTGCCGGCAAAGTGAAGCTATATGGTATAAGACAGAATCAGATATGGAAGAGTTGCCGTATTCGAAGTAAGTCAGCTAACATAATTCGAATGTGATCAACTAACCGATTGGAAGACAGTTGCAAATTGTTTTCCTCCGGGATCGAACCGTCGACCAAGTAACACGCCATCAACAGCAGTGCTCCGCTTGGAATACATACTAAAGGTACCAAGTTAAAAAAATTGCGATAAAAAATCATCCGTTCTATCGGATGATCACCGATGACAGGTCGTTTAACTTATTCATTGAAATTTTAACCGTTAGTTTTTTCATGATCAATTCCTTCTTTTCTAACTCGAACTATTTTCTCTTGTTAGTATCACTAAGGCAACCAATAAAACAGTAAGGTAAGAGGCAGTAGGATTCTTTATTCCAGCGGGAAATATAAATATCATAGGTAATGATGCCTGGAATAGCCGCTGAGGCATATCCTGGCAAGAGAAATAAATAATTTTTCCGAATAGAAAAATAACAAGCTTCACAATATCATTGTGACAATGCTCTGGGAATCGTTTTTAAACCCTTCGTCAGCCAACAGCCGCATCGGCAGGTAAAGCCTCATGGATGTATTTTTAGAATTTTGATTCTTAAAAAATCGATTAGTTTTCATGCGGACTCATTTTATCAAATGTGTGGCGTTAGACACACTATTTAAATTAGTTGATTTATGTTTGATGATCACCATCATCATCGGAACGAAATTAAAACATTAGCAATGATAAAATGACAATTTATTGCATTAATATCGACAATAAATTTAATAAAAAAAAATTCTCGTTTTCGATTTTGCTAATAATTCTTTACGTATGTACGGTGAATATGTGTGTAATGATAAATAATAGAAAAATTTCCGATTATTGGTGTTGAAATGTATCCGAAAAGTGATAAATGTTTTAACTGCAATGATTTTACGACTTTATCGATTTAATTTAGAAATTTTCATTTAATAAAATATTCTTGTTACAAAAACGGAGAACAAATTAAAACAAGTAAAAACATTATAGTCAGGCCCAAAACGCAACTTAAAGTAATAGTCTTTCCGTTTATTCATTTCATATGGCAGGATCCAAAAATAGGCGCAGATGGTCCAAATGTTGTAGAAGTAATTTTTGAATGAAATTAATATAATATTATGGGTAAATTTCGATCACCACTTATTAAATCTTACACTGTTCGGCTCTACAGAGGATCAATGTTCGTAAAAATCCTTTTTAGAATAGCATTCAAAAAATCGGCCGGGTTGGTCTATATTTGGTACAGTTAATTTTGTTAGGTTAAGTTACTATTGTGATATAATTTTCATCATGAAGCATTGACAATTATACCTTTTTGGCGTACGTATTTCGGCCTTATATGAGAGGGGTTCAAAAATTGCCCCAGTCCAAAGTCTTCGTACCAATTTAGAATGTCGAAATATTACTATTTAGGAAGTTTTGCTGAAAAATTTTGAAAATTACAGTTTTTTTCCGTATGATGACTTTTCAGAATAGGGCGTTATGAAGGGAGTGCTCGAAATAGTGGACTGATCCGAACCATTTTTAATAGCGTTCATCCTTGGATGAAAACACGACACTGTACCAAATTTCATCATAACATCTGAAAAATTGCGGCCATCAGACAGACCCATCGGTATAATAAAAGGTGGATCTAGCTTAAGCCCTTCTGCGTATTACATACGACCGCACTAATTTAAGGTACGCTGTACTATAAGTTGTGTAGGGTATAAAAATATCTTTCGATTTAGGACAAACCCCTGACACCCACCACTGCTAAGCATTACGACAAAATTTTAAATCTTATCAACTATGGACCTATCAAGTAAACGAATAGAACATTTCTTATATTGAATTTTATAAAGCGAACATGGAGTTCCTCGACGAAATTTTATAAAATCTTCCGAGCCTCGGACCGATTTTTCCTATGTGTTGGAAGTTATAGTTTTTTCCGTCTTATGAATGGGATTGTGGGCGAAGCACAACGGTATTAAAACACTATCTGTGTCCAGCTAATTTCAAAATTTTCGTGACTGTCAGCGTTTCAACTACAGACAGATTAAGGGGTAGGCAAGGCAATAGACATATACATTGATCGACCCCAAATTTCGCTTTCATCAAAAATTATTTACTTACATACGAACTTTGGAGAACATTTCCGTTCCAAATGGAACGACAAATTTACATATATGCCATACTTCAATAAATATTTCAAGAATAATATTTTTTATTACAATTGCCTAAGGTTTCCGTTGCGCATATTAAATATGAAGTCTATGAAGTTAATCATAAATGTATGCATACATGTGCTCCAGCACACATCTTTTTACTTGAGCTGAATGCTTATTAAGGCAGCTCAGAATAAACGTAGAGTGCAGACAATAGAATATACAAACATTATGCCACATTTCGGTTTTTAGGTTATAGAAACGGTAACACTGGCTACGCTATTCGCTTCTATATTCGTTTACACTGTATGCCACTTATGTTATCAAGCAACCAAAGATGCATATAAAATCCTGAAGAATCTTTTTATAATTCTGACCGATTCAGAATCGTTTGAGAAGTCGATTTACGTTTGTCCATCTGTCTGTACCTCTGATAGATGCCGCCGGTTTCTTAGGTTCAACTTACAACTGGTAATTTTGTGACATATTCTAATGAGATCTAACGTATCTCGGTACATGGACGAGCCCTCTTAAGACCTCATTTGGAAGCCGTCGCTACATGGAAAAATTTACGGTATTCAAAATGGGTCGACGAAAATCACTGAATGGTAATATTTCACCATTCCAAATTAAAGCGAGCATTCTTGATCGGATCTTGTCAACTCTCTGTATGTAATGGTTCCTATGAAAAGTGAGATTTTATATGGGAAAAGTCAAACTTTCATAATTTCATAACGAAAACTTGTCCATTTTCATAGCAATTTGGTATAACATAAACTGTATTAAACTCAGACCACAAAAGTCTATTTTTTGGGTCCCGCCTCAGAGGTGTAATTTTTTACAACAACAAGGCCTCATTTTTAGTATTTTATAAATAATAATAAGATCCTTGACGATTAATTTATATTTGCTAAATTTGAACTGCATCCCGGTTTGGACTCACAAAGGATCCTGTAGACGCAAGTCATTAAATTAGATATTCGATTATGCAAATAAATGGAGCATTATATTAGACGATATCGTGCAAGAGATTTAATTGTCCCACCTTTCCGACGATATTTTTATTTGCTAAATTTTCTTTTGCGATCCACTCTAACGTACGTGCATCCTCGTTAGCATATAGATGTTCAGCCAAGTGCTTATTAAATTTGTAAAAAATAATTAAATATAATTAATTTATGAGAAGCAGCCTCGAAGCAAAATATCTAAGTGTAGGAAACTCTTCACAGATTTGAGAAATTTACCTTTCATCATATGCCATGAAAATGTCACTTAATCCGATTAGAAAGTAATCGTTTAAAGAAATTATCCTTAGGCCAATTACATCAACATCTACATCCTATCACACACGAACACATAGATTTCTACGTTTGCTTATAAGCATAATGGTAATAAAACAATTAAATAAATGTGAAAAATATGTAAATGAAATCTTTGGTTACATCATTCTGAGAAAAGTAGTATTTTATGCAAAAGAAAAATCAATGAATGAATCGTGTGCTCTTTAAAGTTTAAAATCTCCTCAAAAATAATTGTGGTTAACATTACTGAGATTAATTGGCATTCAGACGGTACAGACTGTTGGAAGAATATTTCAGGTGACAACCAATTACGCGATTTCGTTTGAGTGGGCGCTTAAATATTCAGCGATATTTTATTTAACATTTCGTAGCGTAAACGAGGCGATCTACTGTACACAAAAACCGAATTAAAATGCATTGGGTTGTTGTCCTTGGTTTGTTATACTCAAGTCCAGTTGCAAATCGCATCGAAATGGCATAAGTACATTAAGAACTAATTTGGAACAGATTGTTTATGGGAATATATGTATTGATTGAACAAAAGAGTAGCCTTCAATACACCTAATTCTCTTTTTACACGATAGATACGTTCCCAAGAAATACGTGTAAAAAAAATTCGTGTAAAAAGAGAATTAGGTGTATAAGTTTAAAACATAACAGACGTCCCGTCCCTTCCCTGTCAAATTAAATTCTGTTTTAAAGGGCAATAAAAACTTGTTTTTGGACTTCACTCTGTTTCTTGAACAACCAACTCTCAAAAAGGACATTACAATAAGTGGGTTGATACAAAAGCTAAAAAAGAGTTTTTCCCTTGATTGACACTTTCTATGCACTTTCCGAAAAAGTAGCAATAACTGAAGAACGTGGGCACACAATCAACGTAAAAATACATTTCGTAAGATCAATTTATGTATAAAACGATTTTTGATATATTAAGACGAAAGTCAAACGAAGTATACAAGCGAAACAGTAATTTAAATGTCTACGTATCTTATTATTTATTATTAGATAAGCAGATTATTCAGCAAATGGTAAAGACACGTAATGTAAATCCGCTTCTGTGAAAATAGATACACGCAAAGGCGGACAGAAGACAATAAGTATTTTACCGTAATTATGTAAGTTACCGTATTTCTCGGTCTATAAAACGCACCGGACGGTAAGATGGACTTCAAATTTATAAAATGATTTTTATAAAAATGTGTTTTAATGTTACTTTCGGATAAAAATTTTTATTTATTGTTAACATAACTCGCTACTAGCAATATTCAGTTCATCTTCACTCTCGGTACTGTCACTTGTCTCGTTAATGTCACCGTTCATATTACTTTCATCTCAACTATTGTTATCGTACCTCACGTACCTGTCAAATTTAGAGACAATTTATTGAAAAAATATTTTAATGTTACCCAAAATCGGAGTCCATTTTTCTATGTGAAAGGTTTGTCTTATAGTCCGCAAAATACGGTAAATAAAATGAAATTTAAATAAGGAGCTTATTGGTTCGAGAACTTGACTGCAACTGATTTTTATTTGAAATTATTTCCTAAAAGTAAAGTCTGCGTAATTACAACAACAATTACATTTTGTTATTTTTTTAAGGGGACATAGTTATGCAGGTAAATATTGTTCATTTTTACAGGTTGTAATGTGAGAATTTATTTTATAAAACCCAGATTAGTTATATAAATCAAATTTGCAAAGGATCTCATTGGTTCAACAGTTCAATCTGATCAGCATGTGACCAAAAAGGAAATTTAACAAAATTACCCTTAACCTACATATAGAAGCCAGTGCGTTAATCTCATTCAATGATAATTTACTTCAACTTTGAAGACGACAAAATAACGGTAATTTTATTGCTAAAATCGCCTTAGAAATCTAAAAACATGTCTATATAAAAGGATATCAAGTCAGGTTTTAACTCAAAGTAACGATACTTTGAGTTAAAATGTATTCAAAATTCCTTCCTATAGAAACCTGCTATGCGTTTGTTTTTTCTTGCATTTTTAACTACTGACAGAAGGCGAAGGAGATGTTCATGAACTAAAAATCCATGTCGCAGCTAATGCATGTCGCTGCAATTGTTCACATGCCCCTATATACTAACAGATCTGAGAGCACTGAGATGGAAACCTGGACGTATGGACGATTTAAAAAATTTGCATTTTTTAGGCGCATTTGGCGCATGGGCGCCCAATATGTTTTACATAAAAAAGTTCTGTTCACATTTTCACTTGACAGGAGAATAATTAACAAATATTAAGTTTAATAAAAATTAATTTTTTTTTTCCTTTTGTTGCTCTTGTTTCGTTGTTTGTTGTATGTAGTAAGTAGTTCATCTTTACATCCAATCAAAATGCGAAGTTTTGAAAGTGAAAAGATTGTCGGAACTTTATAACTTCATCAACGTAAGCACTCACTCATCAGTGTGCTACATAATAATGTAAACACTTGAAAGAAAGTGAAAATATTTTTATGTTTTTGGATGTATACAAATGCTCGCGTTCCGGGGGGGGGGATTGTGTGTTAATGTTGAAAAACGAGCTAACTCTTGCCACTCAATAACAACACGTGTCCTTCATCGCGGCAAAAGTGCTCAAAGCCAATGCAGCTGTTAAATAGTTAAGTGGCGTATTCCACTTTATAAGCGGTGTGCTCTATAAAGCAGCTCACATCAATCGCCACCACTTAAAGATGATGTACTGCACACTGGTTTTGAGTAATTTTCAGGTTCATCAAAAAATATATATATTTTCATATATACATAGAGTAAGAGAAAATTGAATATTTTTGAACATAAAAATTCTGTACACATGAACGGAAGAGAAGTATCCATCCATTGAAAAAAAAAAATATACTTAACTATCAACTGAAAGCATTCATTGCTCTTAAGAAGTAAAAGAGTGAGAATCATTTCCATTGCATACGTCTAAGCGCAACGTTTGCCGCGATTATTATTAAATAGTCTTTATATCTGCCTTCAACACACAGAAAGTTCAGAAAGACAACAACAACAATTTCGATCTGAGCTACATCGTCGAACGCTCAGATTTTGAAAAATCTTTCAGAAGTAATATCGCAAACTTCAATGCAGGATAATGGAGGCAAAGGATTTCTTTTAAATTGAACAGTGCGTGCGTTAGTCTTCTTCCTAAAAAGGTTTTTATTCGACTTAGTAAATACAGTTTGACTTTGATTCGAAATATGGGTACAGTGTTCTTACAAGTAAAACTCTCAATAATGTCGCTGTGATGCTCTCTTCCAATGATTTGTTAAAATTTACTCTCCACGCATTAATACCTAAAATTTTTATTGCGTTTTATTATACCCTACACCACATGTTGTACAGGGTATATTAGCTTGGTACGGGCGTATGTAACATTCAAAAGGGCTTAAGATAGATCCACCTTTTATTATACCGATCGATTCAGAATCATAATCTGAATTGATCTAAGTCTATCTGTCTGTCTGTGCGTCTGACGTGTGTCCAAGAAAATTTGTGTTCAAGCTAGAGATCGCAATTTTTCAGATATTATGATGAAATTTGATACAGTGTCGTGTTTTGATCCAAGCACGAACGCTATTGAAAATGATTTGATCACTCCCCATATAACACCCAATTCTGAAAATTCATTATACGAAAAAAATTGGAATTTTCAAAATTTCTCAGCAAAACTAGCCAAAGAGTAGTATTTCGGCATTTTAAATTGATATGAAAGCTATGGACCGGCAAGGAACATTTTTGTACCGCCTCTCATATAACGAAAGGTGGAGTTCATACGCCAAAAAGGTATAATTTTCAACGCTCCATGATGAAAATGATGTCATAAGAGTAATATAACATAAATATAGTAACTATACGAAATATGGACCATCTCGGCTTATTTTTTCTATCTTATAAAGATTTTTACGAAAATTGATCCTTTGCATAGAAGAAAAATCTAAGTTTTAATATGCGGTCACGAAAATTGATCCATTACAGTAATTTCATACAAAAATGAACTTTACATGACCTATGTAAGGGTTAAACTTGCACTACATTAGCTTGCGTTTTGGGCCCGCTTCCCCATAAATACGGACTTGAAAAATTTGCCAAGAAACAAGATATAATTTTTATGTTCTATAATAAAAATAAAAATTGTGTTAGACAAGGTGGTGTAGGGTGTTTAATTGTCGGCCTTATCCAACTATAATGTTCTTACTTGTTTATGTTAATTGAAATTTATTGCGCAATGCGTTCATGCGAACTGGCCGTAGAAAAAAAATATTATCTTTCCGTTCGATAGAATAAATCTTTTTTCTGGATACTAAACAAATTTTAAACAAAATTTTTTTGTTGATTGGCATTTAGTTGAAACAACTTTTTTTTTTACAATTGATTGAATTTATTACACAACTTTCAATCTTTAAAATTATTATCGCTTAATAGAGCGATGTATATATATTTATGATAACAATCAGTTTGTGGCAAAACAGGTTTTGTTGATGAAAACTATTCCTGTTTCAAAAAGAACAACAGCTAAAAGAGCAATCATTGATTGTGCTTTAAAACGAATCCATGCACGTCGGGCAATGTTTTATTTTATTTAAATTGTTTCTAGTTAACTGTTACAACTAATGAATATCTTCACATAAATTGTCTTCACATTTCTTTTCGGAGTTAACCTCCTTTTTTACAGAGGAAGATTTGGGCTAAATCAATTTTTTGGTACTTCTTAAGGCTTTTTCTACCGATTTCGAGCTTTCCTATACAATTTTTATATCCTACATTACTTGTGGTACAGGATACACTAAGTTAGTGCGGACGTATGTAACACGTAGAAGATAGAGTCAACTTTTATTGTATTGATTAATTCAGAATCATTTTCTGTATCGATCTAAACCTGTCTGTCCGTCTGGCCGTCTGATAACTATCCATGTTAGTTTGTATTCAAGTTACAGGAGGTATTTCGATGAAATTTGGTACAGTGATATGCTTTGACCCAAGGACCAACGCTATTGAAAATGGTTGGGATCGTTCCACTTTTTCGACAACTCTCCGTACAAAGTCCTATTCTGAAAAGTCATTATATGGAGAAAAATTACAATTTTCAAAATTTCCCGGCAAATGTCGCTAAGTAACAATTTTCCGGCATTCTAAATTGGTGTGGTCTGGCGCAACTTTATAAATCCCTCTCATATAAACGTTCTTACGGAAATCTGTATATAGTAAAAAGAGGGAATTCTCAATATTTCATGGTAAGAATTGGCTCATAATAGTAAATTGACAAACAAATCAGCCTCACCGAATTCGGACCACGCAGGTCTAATTTTTGAATTCCACTGCATATGAGGGTTCTCATGAAACCTAAATTCTTACGTGCCAAAAAGTCCTAATTTTTAAATTTTTTATCATGAAAATTTGTTCGTGATAGTAATTAAATAAAAAAAATGAACTAGAACTAATTTGAACCACATAGGTCTATTTCTTGGCCCCACTCCATATAAGATATCTCATGCGTGGGTCCAGCGCAAAAAGGCTTAATTTTTTATATTTTATGGTGAAAATTAATTCATAGTAACGTTAGATCTATTTGTTTAGACCCTAGCACATATAGGCACTCTTAAGGAAGGAAAACCTAACTTTCCAATATGAGGACTATCATGAAAATTTTGGCATGGCTTGCAGATAATGTGCACTTTTTAGTGTATTGTTACCAAAACGAGTGAATAACTATATTAGGCGAAGTGGTATAGTGTACGTAACGATCGGCTTTGTCGGACTATAATGTTCTTACAAGTTTTTAACATATTTTAATGGTGGGCGATTTCAATAAGATCTACAAGTAAAGGGTGTAAGAATCCTTTGTTGCCCTGGAGTTTGAAACTTTTAACAAATACCACAATTCAGGATCACGTACGAGTTTTAATTTTCTACTCCTGCAAAATAACTGTCCGTTCTAAACAATTTGGATAAATTTTGAATAGATGATTGTGGCCCGAGAGAGTCTTGGTTAAGGATTTCGTACCCAGTGAAAAATTAAGAAAACCTACCGTAGCTGTACCCTCCACGTCTACTGGTATTACAGATTGTGGGTCAAGAAACTGGATAGGGCTTATCTGTTTTTCGTTTACTATCAAAACATCCGAGCGTAGAGATCCAAACTTGATAACGTTTTTCTTCGAAGCCTCAGCTGCGAATACCAAGTGATATCGTTAACGGAAACATTGTTGAAACCCGACACCCTCAATAATTAGGTTCTGCGGAGATTTTATCAGATATACAAATTCGGCACGGCAAATAGAAAAAGTGGGAGGTGTACTTATAGCAGTACATATCTCAACCGTATAGCATTACATATCTCAACCATTTCAGATGTTATTCCGCTTAACAATAACTTGCATGTGGAATTTTTATGCGCTTGGGTAATAGAATATTGAAAGGATGAATTATAGGGAGGTATTTTTCTAATTTTTTAAATCATTTATTAACTGATAGTTAATGTTATATAGTATGTCTATATATTCCACCGACTTCTAAAATATAGTTGTCTTCAGTATCTTAGGCTATTCCAAGACATTTATAGACTTTTCAATTCAAGGAATATTATAGGGATAGATTGAAGATTTTAATTTAGCTAATGTTCCTTGGGAATTGAATGCCCATGTTCGTCCCACTATGCTACTATATTTGACTGCTAATTACGACTGTTTCTTTGAAGGCATCGATGAGCTACGCCTCAGTCAATGGGAAAGAGTCTGCAGTCATTGGGGCAGATTATTAAAACTAGCCTTCTGCAATTCTTTTGGATTAACAATTTTTCGTTGTACTCCTATCGTCACTCCTGCGGACAGTTATCATCCAGCTGTACGTGTAGTGCCTGGGTGAGGCATCTGGGCCAAGTCTCTCAAAAATAAGGTGATGACTGGACCTTACGGGGCACGGAGCAACTGAAGCACGTCGCAAGTACGACTATCGTGCTTCCATTTTTCAATATTTTTCAAAGTCTTTTTTCATTTCTTTAATCACTTCTTCAAGTATTATTATTTTATTACTTCTTCTTCCATCCACGTCGAAAAAGTTTGTACTTTTATCGGCTGCTACGCCGGTCTTAGCGTAGGTTATTCTGTCAAAGCAAAATAATTACTCTTCGAATATTTTTATAGATTTAGGCGCACTACATATTTGCTTGGAAAAAAAGATATATTACAATCCATACAATGTATCCGACACAGGTTGCGAACGAGGGCCTACAAATAAAAATCGCCGATTAAAATAAAATGCCATTTTATTTATTTAAAAAAAATCATTTTTAATCACAATTTCACAAAAATTTAATTGGTCGTCTTATTTGCTAGCTGCGGTGACCTTAAGGAAAAATGGCTGCACATTTATTTCACTTAAACTTTTTGGGATTATCTTACTAACTAACAAAAAAAAAACTCATTATAGAAAGTTATGGCAGCTTCTTATATAATACAAAATATTAATAAAAGAATAATCTAAAGTAAGTAAGAGTAAACTATAAACATGTTGTGGCCAATAAGTGACGCCCACTAATTAAAAAAAATGAAATTTTCCAAAATTTTATTCATTGTTGACAAAGCAATCTTTACAGTACTTTAGGCAGACAATACTTTAGCACTTTAAGTAGACGATAGCCATATACTGTGTGTTAGTCTTTTATTTCTCCTTTCATTACGCCCACTTGACCCGTCCTTCAACGTGAATTAGCAGCCCATACATCAAAAGTTAGTTTGCTTCCTTAATATGCGTAGGCCTACGCGGGCTAACACCCCCCATGTAACCAGATGGCCAAGTAGGCACACGCCAATGGAGATTTTTAAATCAACTCAGAAGCATGCGCTGGTTACGGCTACGTACACATTACTGTGCTGGGCATCTATGGTTACAATCGCATTTTTCGACTTGATTCTTAATGTCTCCCTATAAGATTTTTGCTTTACTTAATTTTAAATTAAAATTCAAGTCAACTTTCAGCTCCCTTTCAGATTTGTATTTATATACCTGAGAATTAATTCTTTTCTTAAAAATAGTACAAAGAAAAACAAATAAAAAAAATATACAAATTTAGACCAATCTTTCATACCCGCCACCTTTATCTTAAAGGGAAAAGAAAAAATAAATAATATTTCCATTATCTCTAGAATATTGCATAGGCGTGGCCGATTTTTTCTTTCTTTTTTATATATATTATAGAATGAGCTACTGAATGTGCGGACGAAGTGATATTTCCTTGATTTTCAAACATTTCGCACCGTACGACTTCGTATTGCAGGACCTTTAACGGAATTTGTTTCCACACATTTGATGCAAACGAAAGAGCAAACAATCAAAAAAGCTGTATAATTGCACTACTTGCGTTACGTCCGTTACGTTAGCAGAGGCATCGAAAAGTACAGGATGATTTCTATTTAAAATGTTCGCTCTGCCAGTAGCACCAATAAGTTTAAGAAAAGGAGCCTTTCCCTATTCTAACCATCTCACCCACATCTGGAGTTGGGTCAAAAGTAGTATGTGGAATGCCATTGCAACAAAGCTAATCTATCTTAACGCGCTTTCCCAAAAAGAAGAAAATCGTCTCGATAAAACCCTTAAAAACGTCAGTTTGGTTCCCATCAAAAAACTATTACACCATAACCGTCATGGATTTTAGTGGCAAAGCGAATGGTCTTGAACGCATAAGTGCCACACGGAATGAGTAGAAGCGACTCGCTTAGCGAAGCTATGGAAAATTGATTGGCACTTTTGAGTAGAAAAGTTGCAGAATATAGAAAGCAAAAGCATATGGGTGCCGAAGCTGTCGGTTCGAGCAATTAAAAGGCTAATTAGTCTAATATCTACCACAAAAGGGAAAAGGAAGAGGCTATAAAGTTTATGAAAATCTTGGTGGAATCAAAAACCCCTACTATTATATCAAACGATTGCAGCTGTCCTTCCGGTATATAGCATATATATAACAATGTTACCAATACCCAAAGGAGTTGATCGTTCCCCATCGTACCCTATGACAAAGTTAGAGTTTCTGAACAACTGCATTTTCTAAATCGACTTATCTTTGTTTAACAGGGTAACTACTTTAGTTGTGCAAGCAAGCCGAGACAATTTTATGTCTCTCGAGTATTTGCGCTTGCACGAAATCACCGGAATATGGCAGATCATATTCGCCGAAACCTATGTTCATAAGAATCTAAAAAGTCGGTTAAGTGATCTGACTGATGGATTTGTAAATCTTGGAGACCGGGCTCGCATAAGCAAAATTTCATGTTAATTGTTTATAGTCCAAATTTATATATATACAGCAGTTGATGACTAGTTATAAGTTAAAAGAATTCAATTTTTTTTGCTTTTTAAGACGAAGGTTTTCTCGGTTTACTTTGCATAATGGGTTGGTCCATTTTCAATACTAATGTGTATGCGTAAGAACCTTATATTTTTTTAGCAAATTTGAAGCCGATCTGATAATGTTTACAACCAGGATTATGTTTACAATGGACATTGCAGACAGACAGACGTATAGACGGACATGCTTAAATCAATTTAAAGTTTGATACTGGTTATAGTAAAAGAACATAAACCTTCGGTGGTGGGTATAAAAAAAATAGAAATCTTTTGTCAGAAGAATAAAAGAAAAGCTGGCATCCAAATTCGCAAAAATATCGTCCTTTCAATTATAATCATTCCAACTTGATTTATATTTAAAAGGTTAAATTACATTAATATTAAGAAAGAAAAACGGGAGAAAAATTGTTGTTATAATGATTGTATACAGTTCACGCTTAAAAGTCAATGAAAATAAAGTTAAGCAAAAAAACAAAAATAAATAATTATAGGACACAACACCAATCAACGCTTAAGAATAAAATGTAGAGAACAATTAACGGAGATCAAGCGAAATTTATTTTCTTCGTTAAGCTTTTGCTAAAATTCCCGTCAAGGGCGCGGATGACGATGGCTTGTTGACGTTGCGTTTGACATGATTCTCATAAAACTCGAATATAAAAAATACCGGGTATTTACGGTTGTGCACACCGAAGATGCATAAATAATAAATTAAGAACCATTTTCTCATAAACATCTGCGATGTAATCTCCTTTGAGGCGAGACTAAAGTTGTATCGCCATACACTAAAGATTCGTTTCCAGGCGATAAACTGCCAACACTGCTCGGGCTGCCGCGATTATCTTGAAAAAATAAAAGAAAAAGAACGACAATTGTCTTAAAAAAAAAGCATGCAATGAAAATAAAGGAAAATGCAAAAATATTTACCGTCCAGCGCCATGGTGGACAAGAACATTTTTTAAGTATTACACTACGAATAATGTGATGGACAGAGATGTGTAAACTCTGTCTTATGCATAAAAAGAAATGAAACTTACAATATGATGAAAGCAAAACATCAGGAGATTCTCTCGCCGGGCTGGCCGGGGAACTGGACGCAGACTTTGGAGTACGATTTTTGGCCGTAACAAAAACTATAATTAAATACAACAAAAAAAAAATAAATAAATTAATAGTAAATATGTTGAAGTACAGTTAGGTTGATGGTTTTCAGTTGTCGAACTTTATAATGCACAGCACATGCTGTTCAAGAAAGTTTTCATTACTTCTTTACTTCATTTAGGAGGCACTTCAAAACTTATTTTTCAGAGTTCCTTGCTTCCTTTTGTTTACAAGACGTGGATGGACTGCCCCTATTCCACCGTCGAAATCGCAATTTCTTGTTGGAAATGCAAAAAACCCTAATATTGAGATAAAAAATTGTAGCTTCTATCTAGATTTTTCCTACTTTAGCAAATCCTACAAATAGCCCGCAAGTTGATAGGCACAGGTTTATAAAAAAACAAAGGAAACAATAGTTCTTTTATCTAAATATTTTGCCATCACAAGCGCGATCGAACGTGCAACGTACATATTGGTAGGCTTAAGTGCGCATACGCATTTCGAAAATTATGGTTGAATAGATCGATCAATAACTCCTAGAAACCTTTACCTTATTTGTCTACGTGGACTTCTTCAAGAGTGATTCATTTCCATGGATTTTTTATAGAAAGATTTGTCAAGCCAGTCAAAATTCGCTTCAGTTTCCGCTTCGACTTCATTCGATCAAAGCTTTTTTTGAAATTTGGAAACAAGCAACCGTCACGGAAGCCCAGATCTGAAGAGAACGTTGAGTGGGGCAGTAACTGGGGCTATACTTTATACAGTCATATAAGCGCTGAAGGCTTGGTTGTAGTGGGTGTAAATTTGAAAAAGACCTTTCTCATGAACGAGTTGTTATGCTTTGAAGTTTTTAGGATACGACCTCAAGCAACTTTATTTTTGGATTATCGAGAAAAATTTTTCGAACTTCTTTGACGTTGTCGACAGTAGTAAACACCTGTTTTGGGAGCTCGTTATGTTCAGGAGCCACTGGTACCTGTACAACCAATTTCCTTCAAAATCAGCTTATCAACGTCAAATTGTTTTGGATAAAGAAGAATTGCTGCACATTTTCTCAAGTTTATATTCATGACGAGCACTCCGCCTATATGGCAATTAGTTAGAGATTTGGACACAATATTTAATCAAAACGCGAAATGCGAATTTTGGTCGTGGTTTTGAAAATAAGAAAAAGAGAATGTGACCTCATTCCCAATAACAGGTAGTTAATGAAGCCCACCCAATGGTGATAAATTTATACGGGTAGTTCGATAACGAAGAAGATAGGATCTAAAGTTGCCAAATTCGTTTCATTTCATTCACAGACACATCATTTAACAGAATCTGTATAAATGATAACATTGTTATCGATGTGTGTTGAAATTTTCGAAACAAAATAAAAATAGAAAACCGGTAACGACCTTAAACTTGAAATTAAAAGTAGATCTACTTCACCCACGAACAAGTAAGCGCAGCCACTGAGCGCTTAAAATAAGTTTGATAATATAAACAGAAAAAACAAAAGCAGACCTCTGTCTGAAAATTACTCATCGTGGTGTCTATCAGGTTTATTAGTTGAATAAACAAAAAAATAGAAATACAAACATATATTTATCTACAGTTAACAAATTACATATAGAGTTCAAATCTTGACCTAACTTTATGATGCAATTTAGTGTAGCGGTTGTCGTAGGAAGGTGTACTTGCTAATTAATCTAATTTTCGAACTATTAGGTGATAAGTATTGCCAGAGTGCATAAGTTTCTGCCGATTTCTTGAGCAAATTAATTAATTATGTTGGCAAGACGTACCGCGACCTAGAAGATCTATTGTACCTATGCCCCTGCCTCTAGCTCTCCAGTTTTAGGATTTTTATGAATCCCACCACCTTCTTTAGATCGGAGCACCATACCGTATCCGGCGTAGTGAATTGCTCGCCAAACAGTGGATATCTGATTCTGCAAATGGCCTCTCATTCACATAGAATGTGATAGGACGGCTCACTCGCTCCTCGGCAGAATCTGCATAAATCGATATCAAGCATATCCATGTTTTTCAGATGGTACCTGAGGGAGTTATGACTTGTGTAGAAGCCCGTGATTAAATGTAGGTCGCTTCTTGTGAGTTTCAATAGTTTATGTGCCGGAAGATTTTATAAATCTTTTTGCCTGTGGTTGTCCTGCATATTGCTTTGATCGGCAGTCCGCTTTACTCTATGCCTATTGCGATACCAGCCTATTAATGTGGCTTCTTGATACGCCACAGAATGGTCCAGAACCTACTAAGGTCCCTCGGGCTCCCTTGTTTGCTAGAAAGTCTCAGCTCGTTCGTTGCCCTCAACACCCGAGCGTCCAAGCACTGAAATTAAGTGCACATCATTGTGCCTACTTAGCTCATTCATTGAAGGCAGTCCAACACCAGCCTGGATGTTATGATTCCCCCCTTAGGGACTTCAAGCCGCCTTGGCTGTATATTCAGAGCCGCTCTCTACAGCCCTGCCTTCTTAAGCACTCAGATGCACATGGCGTGATTGCGTAGACTTCTGCTTAGAGTTTGAAGGGACTACGTCCCGTTAGTATAGCGTTCAGGAAACTCGGGCCATAAATTCCAGCCCCAGTTTTGCCAGTTTCCATAGCGATCTTAAGAAATGACACGAAGTATTTCACCACTTCTCTCATATTTGGGCAAGAAATAAATTTCGTACAAAGTGTAATCGGTCGTTCGAAGCTATCCATAAACAGATCCCTTCATAGGAACTCATAAGAATGAAGACCCTGCCCAATCATATGACAGGTCATCAATTGAATCCACTGTTTTTCAGGTGAAGTGATGTTCAACGAATACAACGAAAAAGGTCGCGCACTCCAACTCAGTGCCACACGCATATGATGCCAAAAGGCATCAGGATAAAAAATCAACGGCACACAATGCTTGTTTTTCGTTTGAACTTCATCAGTTACTGTTGGTAGACTTTCCTAGTGATGGCGTTCTTCTCTAGAGCAACTCTTAATACACCGCATCCAACTGAACCCCCCATGATGGTGCCGTCTATTTATTCAGATTTGTCATCGACGTTAACAATTCACGTTTGGATAACGTAACGCAACCACTTTTTATCTTAACGATTCAACAACGAGATATATTTCCTCCTCAGGCCAAAGAAATCTTCTAAAATTTCTATTCTTACTGATGTTGTAAAGGACTAGTAGGTAAGAAGATAAAAGTTAACTACTGTCATGCTTTTATTCCGTATTCTGTAATGCAGATGTAATTAGGGAAAGGCAACTGTGTGCAACGTTAAGTTTGCATATCATCGCATTTGATTTAATAAGTGTTTTGCATGTAATTCTCTTACAATTAATTTGCGTTTAAGATCAAAGGGTACTTAAAGCGATATATGTGTATACGTTCTTGTCTGTCTATCAAACAGTCGCAAAATAAAATGAAGATAACCAGCAAATTTAGGTTGCGCGTTAATGAATTGAAAGCAGATGCAAATTGCAGAGCGGAAAAACCACTTAACACAGTTATCGTGGTAAGAAACACCCATAAAAATAGGTATGTGTACACACGAATCTACAAAAGCAAAGCGAAGGTTTATATAAATAAATTTTCACCGCAAGGCAACGCAGATACCTTGAAGAGGCGTACATGTATAAATAAATGTCTACAAAAGAGACAATGTTCATATTCATAGTTGTGTTGACGATGACAACGATCTTCGTGAACAGTTGACGGTGATGGCATTCATGTAAGTAATTTGTCCAAAAGCGTTTTACATGTACATGTTATGTAGATGTGCGAAGAAACTCATTTGCGATTGATTCCTCAGTCAGTCAGTGTTTACACAATTCTCCCACCGTTGCAGAGGTAACACTTAATCAACAAATGAAACTATAATATCTCGGCATTTTATACAAAATGCCATCACTGCTGATGATGACAAGAAAAAAGTATGTTTTTATAAATACGACACATATGTTAAATCATTCACTGTCAGTTGCCAACTCAATGAATGCATGTTGTTTTATAATACAAGCTCACAGCACCGTAAAGGTAGGCAAACACACACAAAACAGACAACGTAAAGAAGGCGGAGTAGACGATTTAAATTGTCACCGCTGTTGCTCTGCACAAGAAACAGAAACTCTTGCACAACATTCTTTTCGCTTTGCGTGGTGCCTATGGTTAATTTTCATCAACCATCACTAAAGCTAGACATCAGCTGCTGGCTGCTGTTTGCGGAAAGCCTCTCATCGCAGAATATATCATTGACTTATTAGCCCAACCGTTTAAGCAAAAAAAAAAATAAAAACAAAACAATATGTCAGTTAACAATTTGCGGCTTATTGAGCGCTATTGACTGACAACTGCCGGTAAACTTCGATCAAACGCTTACCGACGGTCGCAACTTAATGATGATGATGACGATGATGATAAATACCGGTAAAAAGGATACAGTAGTATAAGTAACTTCAGTTGACTGCCAATGAGAATCCAAACAGAACATATCTATGCGTGTAAAGGGCAGAACTGCTTTTAAAACTTGAATGCGGTAAGGACTTGACTTCCTCTTGATTAACGCAACATAGTGATGCGTACAGTGAATGAATACGAGAAAATCAAATTAATACAAAAAAAAATTCTACTTCCCACGAATAATATGGAACTAATGCACGAGAAAGGAGAAATCCAGTAAATAAATAGGTTTAAATTTTTTAATTCGTTTAGTATAGAGACAAAGGAAACGCTTAAATAATTCGCACCATATTGGCTAATATTATCCCACACATACTATCTCCTGGCATACGGTAATCATTTACTGTCATTCATCAAGCATCGTTTGAATATTTTCTACATAGAGAATATCAGCACATTGTGAAGTTGAAAACACTACACTAAACTTATGATGCTCGGGAGACAATCACGTATGGAAAATTTGCTTTTGCCAAACAGATGAATACACTAGCGAAAGCTTCCTTTCCGCTACGTGAATACCTTCCTGTCTAACATATGTTACAGACACAGGGTTGCTAAAAGCAGCCCACGAAGTTCTAATTTGTCCTATGAATCCTATAATCCTTCACTTGACTAACATACAATCTAATTATTCTATAGGTTATGGGCGTTTAATTGAATAAGCGAATCTGAATGCTCTTAAGCTACATTGCATAGTAGAAGGATAATAGAACGACCGATGGACAAGGAGCATGCGTTTTGGTCTGATTGGTAATGAACAATGCACATGTCTTAAGTATCCGTTTACAATAAGAGATTATTGCATTAAGCTCAAGGAACATTATGAAAAATCGTCGTTACGGACGCGAGTCCCTATAATAAAGACTATTTTCATGCTAGATGGCCTTGATTATTTAAAAACGGAATCACACATCAAGGTATGCCGACCAACCTTCAGTCGCAGGAGATGCCCTTTGTGAACCATAAGCATTAATTAAAAGGGCCGAAGGGTCTATATGCTAATGCAACAAATTTATGCGCGGAATCAGTACAAATTAATATTCTATCGAAACTAATTACAAAAGAAGTTTTAAGAAGAAGAAGATGCGAGTTTAAATAACGGTCCCATCCCATTCAAATATTCAAAATCTCAAAATATCCCATTGAAAATATCCATTTTCGCCGACTTTCGTTAAGAAGCAGAGCGTAATGTCTTGTTCAAACACTTTATAGTTTATATGAATTGGATTTACGCTGTTACGACGAGCGAGCTTGCACGTAGACAACTGAACAAAAACGAAAAGTGAATAAAAGAAAAAACAGCCGTGGATGTAGACAAGCGCTTGTGGACAAACATAATGGCAAATTAAGATGATTTGTTGCTGATTGGATAGTGGGTCTCGACGTCATCTTCCGAATTGCAGCTTCCACATCGGACGTCCCCAAAAAAAAAACATAACAAAATTGAGTTAAAAAGGATTATGAGTATCGTTCTCCGCAAGGAAGATGGAATCACTTGTTGAAGATGCTGCTATTGACTAATATGACCTTAAACAAAAACAGCTATTAATAATTTTTATACCTAATAAAATGCGAAAAAAGACCGCCGTGACTTGCACCTTTCCTATATATATATGGAAAGACAATGTTCTCTCCTATCCGCCTGAGTGGCCGAGTAGGCAAGAGTATCGACTAGCAATTCAATGGTCGTGGGTCGTTCAAATTTCAAATGCAGTAGAGTTTTACAATAATAATAATAATAATATTAATAAAAATAAAAATAAAGCCGAAAACCTTGGTAGATGCTAGTGCTTTAAGACTTTAGTATTCGAATTTATTCTCTGGCTAAATTTATATAATAATAACAATAATAATAATAATAATAATATAATGTTCTCTCCTGCTTATTTACGAAGTGACACAATATGTCTTGCAACACCCCACGAACCGATGATGGGTATGAGTCCGTTTCCCTTGAAAAGTATCGACAACTAGTTATTGTCCAACTATTGCTAATAAAGGAAACAACATAAACAATAATAAAGCGGCGAGAGAGAACGAAATGCTTTAAGAATATTAATTGCTGGTAGAAACAAACATTTGGCTTTGGTAAAACGAACGACAACAGGCTAAAAGGCAAAAACTTTTCAAATTCATTTTAACGTAATTGCTTTTCGTTTTATTTCCTCTTAAAACGAAGTTTTATAAAGATTTTTTTTATTTTGATTCTTGCGCAAGTTTCTTTTAACGGAAGTAAATAAATAAAAAAAAAAAAAAAAAAAAAAAAAAAAAAAAAAATAAAAATAATAACAAACTACATAAAAATACAAAGGAAACGGTTAATTAAACTTACCGTCTGGATTAATTTGTGTTGTGCCAACCGAAGGAT
>KK500250.1:34256-55868 GCA_000688715.1 Glossina pallidipes | reverse complement strand
ATACTTTTGAAAATTATAAAAATTATGGGAGAAAATGCTTAAAAATATGTTTACAAATGACTTAACAGAAATTACACGTTGCTCTCCTCCCCCCTTTCCCATTTTATGAGCGAAATAGTTACAAGAAAACATAATTTTAATAACACCGAACATTATAAGCAATTTCCACTGTCGCTTCTAACGATGCATTGAAATCATTCCTAGTCTTACCGCTAACTAAAAAAAACTTTTCTAACATTTAACAGAATCTAATAGAATCCAAGAAAATATATAATGCGTCCACTTCTCGTGCTCATGCAACATGTCGATCAGATATTAGCAAAACTGATTAATGTCGCCTCTAACAAGGGAGGGTCATCATCAATCATTAAGTAAAACACCTGCCGGAATTCCATGCTATTTCAATATATATGCCTATAAGTTGCCTTGGCTTCGATGGCGAACAATGGTAAACTCCGCACTTTGCTTGTTGATGAAAAAAAACCATTCAACCTCAAATTAATTTGGAAAGTGTTACCCAAAAGAGCTGACTGAACCAAAAAACATCAAATAATGCCAGAAGATAGTCGAAAAAAAGCAGTTCCAAGAGCTATCTGTCATCCTCAAGATATCAAAAGATAGTTTCACACGACAAAGGTGTTTTTCTAATGCGTCCCGCGTTTACTCCCGGTCGAACAAAAACTTCCGCGTTGGCATAATTGCATAAAGTGACGGGCGAATTGCCAGCGGATTGCGAGTCTCGATGATAAATCGTTCTAAAAAAAGCATCAAACTGTCAGAGATGCGTTGGAGTGACTTTATCACTTTTAGAAGAGACTTCATTGAGGAATAAAATCCAATTTTTTCTTACTTAGTCCCAGTTAATTACTGCTATCAATGTTGAAGTTTTCCGCATTGTAGATCTGAAATGCACTATTCGGCTTATCCGTCCTTTAAGCACTGAGCAAAAACTACGTTACTTGAAGATAACTAAATGTACACAAATTTTGATCAAATTTTAATATTGTTTTAAATATTAACGACGGGTATTGTTAGCCAACTTATATGTGGAATTAACTCGTTTAAGCAAATTGTACTTACACCATACTGTAAATGCCACCAGAATAACAGCAGTTACGATCAGACCCAAGTTAGACAACAACTTTAGTATATACGCCGGAGTTGCACTGAATGGCTGTTGAGAACATTGAGGCGTAATCGCTGTCCCGACTAGAGGTATCTGAAAGAGAGTTTCAAGTTTTGTAAGTGTTACCAAAAAAAAAAAAAAAAAGAACAAGAATATGTGTATACATAACATCACTCAATAAATCTCCATTCTGACACTTATATGGCAGGCCTATTGACAGACCCATATGAATTTTAGATAGTATTTAGCTTTAAAATGTCATGACATTCCCGCCATTAGTCTGCGAATTACAGTTAACCTTGTGACACTACTTGCGCAATTTTCTAGACAATGGAAGAACCTGAGAGTTCAGTGTTCGGCGGAATTAAAACAATTGCAACTTGTAAACTAATGGTTGGAATGCCATCACACAAGTTTTGCCACACTTCGTTTAAAGATTCGAACAATCAAGAAATAACACGCATCGTCAAAAGTTATTGTTTATCTGCAGTCATCCGACGATTTGTTTGAGTGATGTGTTACGTATGGTAAAATATTTTCTTGGTATTGAAAATCGGGCAAATTGGTTAAAGGATACGCCCATAGAGCAACGTAGATTGACAACATCTTTGCTTCCCGGGATTTTTGCTCATTACTCATAAACTATAATAGACATATGACACTTGAGGATGGAAATTCAGTTTTCTTCTTTCTCTGTTCTTTAGAAATATGGTTCGGAAGAATTGCTAGAACTAAGAAAAAAATATTTTAATATCGTCCTTATTCAAGAGTGATATAATCAGTCCAACATTTCTTTAACATTTCAATGGCCTTTTCATATGGAGGTCGTCAAAATACGCTTCAAATATTGCCCTCATCTTGGAGAAGGCAATCTGAACGTCGTGCACTGTATTCATTCGGAAAACGGCCTTCTTATTATCAATTCGACTGCTTGCTCCAATCTTTCTTAAGAATGGAACCGAAAATTCCTTTCTCGCTCTCCTTGTGTTTCTTTCTTCTCGCTCTTGCTCTCACTCCCTCTTTCTTCATCTCATCACTCTCTCCCCCTCTCATCTCCTCTCTTTTCCACCTCATTTCCCTCTCTCCCCCATTCATCCTCTTTCTCCATATCCCCTCTATCTCTAAAGACACGTCACGAGGCTGGCGCTTAACAATTTTTCGATACAAAAAAAAGCAAAATTCCAAAATTGGGATAATTCAATTCAATAAAACCAGTAGTAATTAGGAAACTTGACAACTGCAAGCTTAGCGAGCGAGGGGCAGATAACTGATAAGAGAGATATTCTCCAAAGAATATTTATGGTATATTCATGACCTGGATATCTATAGAGTGTGAATGTACTCTCTCTACGCGCTCACTTTATTTAATGATGGGAAATTAAAATAAATATCAAAAAAAAAAAAAAGAAATAAGAAAAAAAAACAAATGTAATCGTAAATTACGTGTCTTTCCACCACGACACAGAGTACACAATACAATCTCAAAAATATAAAATAAAATAAAATGAAAAAGAAAAAGGAAATCTTTTATAAAAAAATCTCCTTTCAAGAGCAATACATTCGAAGGCATGTATGTAATATGACAAGTGAAAATACTAAGGAAGCTACGTAAATATATAAACCACTCCCAAAGGGACAGAAGTCACGTTATACATTGACTGTATGTCAAATGTATTTCATCGATTAAACAAATTCCGCCTGGCTTTGTCCTTTGCTTGTGCAACCCAAATTATATGCTTCCGCTTCCTATAAACCGATATATGCTATATAGACGAGCGGGCGTATGTATATATGTATGTATGTATGTATGTATGTATGTATGTATGTATGTGTGTATGTATGTATGTATGTATGTATGTATGTATATCCAGCATGAGAAAACAAAGTATTGTTGCATATAAAGTTTCCAATACATTAACAACAGATCCCATTTAATGTGAAGAAGAAGTAAAAAAGAATTCTTTCTTGTTTATCATTATCGAAACATTGAGCGACAATAGCAAAATGCAAAAACATACAAACATACAAACATACAAACATACATATACACTGAACATATGTTCCTGGAAAAATTATCGTATGGTTAACACAACGCTTTGCATCATGCATACGGGAGCGAACGTTTTGTTTCATACGATTTCTTTAACGCCATCAAAGTACGTACGTACGTAAAGGATTGCGAGATGTTGTGCAATTACAATGATGAGATGATACTGTAATGGAAAGCAGAATTGAAGGAAGTCTGACAACGACAGACAACGGCATGCATAATTTATTTTTGCGGTGTATCGTCATTATGTAAATGCCTTCATTTTACTTTATTTCGAAGAGCTTTTATACTTTTCCGTATTTCTTGCGTATAATGACATTTTCTTCTTTTCTTTTTTTTTTCTCTTTTTTTTCTTTTTTCTCTTTTTTTTTTTTTTTTACTTCTCCGATTATTTTAGAATTGTTTCTGTCATTTCGAAACGATGTTTGCAATTTCTAAACGATTACTAACAATTGGTTTTGAATCATTTCTTATGGAGATGTGTTAACACAAAGAATAAACCGGAAGACTGTTAAAGTGCACTAAAGTTAACTTAATTCTCAAGAAGAAAAACTTTGCCTGAGTTGATATTGAAATCTAACATATTTTTAAATGTTTTAACTTAGCATACGGCATACAGCATAATAAGTAAACCTACGCAAATATCACAATTATTTATATGCATAATAATATTCCTAAATATATCTGCAGTAAGAACAAGTCAGGAAATTATTTTCGGTTATGACCGAATCTTCTATACCCACCGCCAACAAAAAAATACTAAAATGAGACGCAAAGAAATTTTTCATATTCTGTAATATTTGGCGGTGGTGGCTGATTTGTTTTATTTTCTAGAATAAAAGTTAAAGTCGCGTATCTCTTATGGATTATGGGTATCATGTAAAAAACACGGACAGCAAAGATGTTGTGAGTTTTTGTTGAACAGACTTGTGGGCGTTATAGGAATGTCATTCGATCGGATTTCCTCATTTTCAAATTCTTTTGCAAATTTGTGCGCGATATCTTCATTTTTACAACCGGGAGGATGTTTATCACAGATACTACACTGTTGGGTAGAGGAACAAATGAACAGAAGAACAAGCTCACGCTGCTCAAGAATATATATATTATACGTTATGGGAGTTTTTTAGTTTGCTTTTGTGCCTTACAGGGGTTTTGACGAGAAAAAAAAAATTTAATACACTCGGGTAGACGGTCGGGTCAAAATTGCCCAATTTCCATAGAATGTACATTCAAATTTTCGTAAATTTATTCTCTATCGTTTGTGAATAACGATTTTTTACTGGTTTCCCCGGAAACTTGGAAATATAAATATACTTCAACGGCATCCAAAAAGTAATACCTATTTTTAAATTTTCCTTTCTTTTAAATTTTTTTTAAATCTCTTTCGGTTTCTTTTTATGAAAAGCTTCAGGCAAACGGCGCATAAAAGTTAAATAATTTTCCTTGTTAACAGTTTGGCCAGACGGAAGGAATTCGCGATAATCGAAGCAATCTAGTTAAGATCACTTGAACGACTTTTGTCCGGTTTTTTCAGCCTTGATTCACCTTTTGCACGATATTCGCTCGACTCATCGATAATTTGCGTGGATCCAATTCTCATCTGGCGTTATAATGCGTTTCATGACCGATTAATCTTATCTAATCACTTAACAAAATCACATAATGTACAAACCGGAAAAAGATACGTTTTGCATCGTATATGACGTGAAATGACGTCACTGCAGTGCTAGCAATTTAGAAAAAAAATATTTCTGATATTCCCGCGCAATATAACTTGAATATATCCCTCATACTTCGGTAAGGGGTGTAAAAAAACGAAATCCGATCAAAAAATTAGAAAAATCTCTTTTTTAGGAACTACTTATCCCATAATTTTGGTCAAAGCGGGACTCAAACTTCGGTATAAGAAAATACTAAACGCTCGCAATGATGAACTTATGCGTATTGAAAATTAAAACTTTGTTTACCAATAGTTGAAGTAAATTCAAAGCAATTGACTTTGCGAATGGGTTGGGTATAAGGAATCAATCAATAACTTTTTTCTCTCCTATCTAATGAACATTAATAATGTAACCCTTTGCCTTTAGTGGTTTATCGTGCGTACACTACACCTTGATGGTTTAACCCCATGGTGCCGGATGACACGCGGATTAATTTAGCGTAACCGGCGCCCTCCAGAGAGTTCACCAATCCCTATAAGCTAGGGGCCTAAACTATAATACTGGAGAAACCAGATATGTTTACTGTGTATGGCTCAATAAACCCACTCTGGGGACTGTTAAGGCCTCTAATAACCTCTAATTATTCGCTTTGGGAATGATAGAAACCACAACCACACGTACCCAGTAGTCAGAACTCGCACATTGGTTAATTGCTGCGTTCAAACTGGGGACAGGACGTACTAGCTTCCACCGCGGTTTCCACAAGTATGGAAATATGCAAGCTACCACCCCCGAAGGATCTAGTCAAACATCAATCTGCAATACACCAATGTTATCACCTCTACCCGCAGGTACTCGTGACATAGTGAGTGGGCCCGTGAAAAGAGAAAAACATCCTTTCCAAGATCGCGATTTACATCCAGCTTAACGTAAGCCTTTCGAAGTTCGCCGGCACTGCAAACTCCATATTTCCAGATCTATGTGACATTTCCAGACATATATTCGATGAAAACAGTACTTTTTTTCTCATTTCCGTTTTATTTTTTCGCTTTTAGAAATTCACATTAGTAGATATATCCTACTTCTAAGATCTATATTTATAAATCTAATAAATACTTGAATGCCTTGTCTGTCACATCTCCCATTTATTTCAATAATCCATTAAAACAATTAATACTGTTTTTGACCGCTTGTGCATCTTGTGCATTGCTTGGTGGTAAAATATAAATTTTATGAAAAAATTAATACCAAAGCAAATGTATCACTAAAGAAAGACCATGACGGATGTATAGTGTAGTGTAGTGTACATATATACAGAACGCATCATATATACGTTCAGAAAAAATTTATTGCAAACAATTGAATGCTTATGCAACTCTTTCGTGTAGTTCTCAGAAAGTTTAAGTATTTATGTAAATATTATTATATAATACAACAGCACGGTACAAAATTCGAGGCGAAGCTGCACAAAAATGAAAAGATCAAAAACAAAAAGAAAACATATCGAAAACTTGGTGGCATCATGCAACGTCCGTATCAGATGGCCTGTTGGACAATTTTCGATTGTATATAAAAAGTTATGAACAATTTTTTTTCCATATCCCCACCACTGTAGAATAAATATGACTTACTCGTAGGTTTACAACATCTAGGGATAAAGATTAGAGACACTTAAAGCCCTTTCCGTCTATTCGTAGAACTATTTGTTCCCCGCCTGTCATTTAAACCCCAGTACTAGATTTGCTCGTAGATTTACAACATCTAGGGATAAAGATTAGAGACACTTAGACTTAATTTAGCCCTGTCCGTCTGTTCGTAGAACTATTTGTTCCTCGTCTGTCATTTAAACCCCAGCGACTGCAAAAATTTAGATAGAAAGCTGAACCCTACTCTTAAGGATCAGCTCAGAATAGTTCAGCGCTACCTGTAACAAACTCACAGTGCATGGCAAAAAAATCTAGAGCAGATTGAATGTAAAAATACCCGCAATCGGTCAATCAACCACTCACTTGAGATCACGGCTATGAATAGTTCGTCCCACAGTGCAATGAAATGAAGTTCTTTTCTTAGTCGTTATTTATTGCATGAAAGTCAAAAAAAAAGAGAGGAAAAGAAAGAAAAAAAAATAAGAACAAAAAGTTTAGGTTTTGATAAGTCATTCACACATACTTATTAAACGCTTTTCTGATATGAAAGAAACAAAGTTTAATGTTCGTAATGTAGGTGGCATGTCTGGATATTGTCAATGTTTGAAAGTAGAAACATTTATATATAAAATAATATTTAGACAAAGTTATAAAAACTTTTTATCATTGTGTTATGGGTTTGTTTCTTTGTGTTTTGTTTTTTTTTTTTTTTGTTTTTTTTTATTTTATTTTAAGTGCTACCGCTAGAGAATAAGACATGTTCATTTCGTCAATCAGTTCGTCATAACAGAAACTTCGACAAAACATCTACACATTGTTATGAATAAAAGGCATTAATTCCTAACGGTATATGAGGATACACACATATATAGACACATGTGATTGGGGAAGAATTTGTAAATCGATTTAATCTTGTCTGCCGTAATAGTCGGTAATTCTGCCAGTACAGGATGAGGGAAAAAGCGGGACATTACTAGTCAAGCGATCGAACACAACTTTATGGAATAATGGTTACTTTGGCGAATGAAGAAGCAAAAATATACATATATGAAATCTTAATGAAAAGAAGATGTATTTACGGGGCTTATGTGCATCAACGGTAATAGCATTTGAACAAAATTATCCTATATTTCGTTTAGATTTTGAAAATTAAATTTAAAAATTTTGAAATCTTCATCTTATTTAAACATTTTATTTATATTTTCACGGTAAGTGCACACTCACTTACACACACACATTGAATGCATTATATCTTCATTCATGCATAAAAAACATTATGATTTAATACACAATTCAAATCGTACTTATCCACCGTTCATTCAACTATTATTCATAACTCCCTTCAGGGTATTTACTTTTAAATATAAAAGAATTTCCAGTACTTTGGAAGTGCAATTTATGCAAGTATTTCGTAAAGGAAAGGAAATCTAATCAACTGTTTTGGTATAGACGGTTGACTGAAAAGTTTCCAGCCTAAGTAAGTAAAGGCCTGTTTTTGTGTGTGCGAATTGTTGTTTAACGTAGTCTCCTTCAAAGACGACCCAATTAGTTCAACAATTGTCTAATATTTCGATGGTTACTTTACTAGCACTGTTTGTTAAAACTTTCAAAATTCACCTCAATGACCTCATCACTGACCCTAGATTTTTTCCGCAGAGCATCCATTTGAGATTTTTCAACACTTATTATTCGCTGAAGGTCAAATCAGGAGGACGTGGTGAATGGGGCAGCAATTTTTCCATTGTAGTCATCGGCTGGCCATTCTGTGTTTTTGTTCCAATCCAACCAAAAAGGATATCCATCTTCATCGTTCCAATCTTCAATATACGACGTTCTCTCGTTTCTCTCTTCCTCTCTCTCTTCCTCTCTCTCTCTCTTCCTGTCTCTCTTTCTCTCTCTCTCTTCCTCTCTCTCTTCTTCTCTTTCTCTCTCTCTTCCTCTCTCTCTTCTTCTCTCTCTCTCTGTTCCTCTCTCTCTCTTCCTCTCTCTCTCCCTCTTCCTCTCTCTCTCTCTCACCCTCTCTCTCTCTCTCCCTCTCTCTCTCTCTCAGTTTAGTTGATCATACGTCCAGTTAAATTTGTTGAACTTGAACGATGTTCCCACCAATAGTTCTAGTTTTTTAGGTTTAAATTCACTTAACCAAAATTTAAGCCTTCCAAAATCAACTATTTAATGGCAGTGCGATTTAATATCTTCGCAAAGACAACCACATCGATTTACTGAAATGATCGTCAAAGAACACGTGAAGGTGCACAATGGCTGAAATTTTGCTGAGCTTTATTTGCGCGCGTCACACTGCAATGTTCATGCTTGCTTAGGTCGGACACTTTTCGAACAACCTATGAATTTATAAGCGCGTGTGTAGTTGGTTGAATAATATCCGTAAGGATTTTGCGAGGCTTCGATATGAAAAATTTCTTTTCGAAAAAAGAAATTATTGAAATTTATTGTATTGTTAGTATAAAAATTTTCATTGTACTCTATGCATGGAATTCATACAGTAATCTGAAAAAAAATTATTATTACTTTTCCAAGTATCCGGTTTATTATTATTCTCTCAAAAATAACTGCAAGCTCTGACATAACTTAAATTGCAGGTAATAATATATACAATGTATTTACATTTACGAGAATACCGCAATATAATGCACGTCATCAGTTACATATTATTCAATATTTGCCTCAAGTCCAACATAGAAGACTTGAACCAATATATAAATTATAAGTTAAATTTTCGATTTCATTTTCATTTTCACTTTCATTTATTTCGTTTAAACAAAATTTTTACCGATCACTGTACATATATAGATACATGTGTCTTACACTTACCTGTATATCCTGCATTGTGGCTGGCGAATGAACATTCACATAAAACTGTTCATCAATCGGAAATTCTTTTAAAATCGTTATCTTGTACTGTAAAGTTCCATGAGCTTTTGTATAAGATGTCACCTTCACTACAGATGCGTCTGAAGCTTTTACCTAAAAGAAAGTATGAATGAAATGTGAACTATATACGCAATCACATCGAAGAGAGAGAGAGAAAGAGAGAGAGAGAGATGATGAACAACAACTTTTTTATTAAACAAAAAGTTCTTAAACAATTTATTTTAATGAAGTTTAAAAAAATGCACATATTATGTATATCAAAATTACAACAACAGTAACAGCAGCATCAGCTTGGTTCGGAATTTAATACATGGATGTATGTAAGTAAGCACAAGTATACAAGTAATACTAAATAAAAGTTGCTGCACGCATTTATTTTTTTTTTTTTCAAAGTATTGCGAACAAAAAATAAATTTGCTATCAAGTCACATATGATCAAACGTCTCCTTTTTCACTAACTTCTTTCTCTTTTTTATACCCGTCACCGAGGGATGAGGAATATAGTCATTTTGTCAAAACGTTTGCACCGCCCAGAAGCAAGCATCAGAGACCCCACAAAGTGTATATATTCTTGATCAGCATCAAATCCGAAAGCAAATTAAACATGCCCGTCTGTCCCTCTGTCCGTCTGCGTAATGCCTTTTGTAAACATTCTCCTGGCCGCAAAAATGAAGCTATTGATTTCAAATTTTACAGAAACATTGGATGTTCTTGCACGCATGTTGGTATTGAAAATAAGTCAAATCGGTCGAAGAACCAATCTTCGACACTACTATGTACTATGTCATTACTCCTAAACTGTACCAAATAAATGAACAAAAATTTGAACGTATATTCTACGGGCGAAGATGTAGCATCCGTGTACAAAAATGAAAAAAATATACCACGCCTATCCATTGTTATAGGGTATCAAAATTTAACTTTTTTTACAATACCTTTATAAAGCGCAGAAATGAGCATCAAAAACTCTATAAATATATAAATTCTTGGCCAATTTCAAGTTTGGACTGCACATAAACATGTCCGCCTATTCGTCTGTCCATCTGTCTGTTGGCGCAGCTTTGTAATATATGTGGCAAACATTCTTCCGTTAGCGAAAATGAAGATATCGCCTAAGAATTTGTAAAGAAATGTGGAATTGACTTAAACTTTTCAAAGGACACGCTAACAACGCCCACATGCCTCTACAAAAAAAATCTTTTATTTTGAAAACAGAAAAAATCAGCTGCGCCCACTCCATATTATAGAGCGCGAATATTTTGCTCTTTTACTTCTTTTGTCTTTTTTGGGATAATGGTGATGGGTATAATAGATTCAGTCCCGACCGAATTTAAATTTTTTACTTGTTTTTAATGGTGAAGTTACTTGCTCGATACCTTAAAAAGAAATCCTGTTATTCAACTTTAATAAATCATTTTACATTTTCCAAAAAAAAAAATGCTAGTCGAAGAGAATCGCCACAATTGACGTCAAAAGCTAGAGTTTGGGACGCAGCTGACGATTCACGCTTAAATAGTTTATACTTTTAAAATACGAAGAAAATATGCTAAGGTATGCACTACATTTTGTGCAAAAGTAATATTTAATTCAATACAAGAGCAGAATGCAACCCTAATTACTAGGTATGTAAAAATGAATTGTACGCAGCGTTGTAACAAAAAAATAAGTGAAAACTGTATAGTCGAGTAAGGCTAAGTGTTAAGTTATCTTACGCCATCGCTTCGCCTAATGCAACTCCGCATTTGTTATTGCAATAAACTCACAAAAGACCTTAGCAGTAGAGGGAATGTTAAAAGTGAAATGGCTGGGCCCAAAAGGAACTAAATTAATTTTGTTGCCAAAAATCCTATCATCCTTTACTTATATCCGGCGTAAGATATTTGTTGGCGTTTAAAAGTTTGCTTTTCTTGAGAATTCCTACAAGCGGTGGTGTCCAAAAAGTAGACCTATGTCGTCCAAGTTTAGGGCAATTAATTTCCGTACCAACCATTGCTCATCATAAGATACTAAGAATTAGATCTCCTTTTCGTTCAAGGGCTAGCTTTTCGTAAGAACCATTATATTAAATAATGGGGGAGTCGAGAATGCGGACTATCCGATTCAAATTTTTGGCAAAAATGCTGAAGCACTCATCGATTTTTGCCGAGAAATTTTGAAATTTGCAAATTTCTTCATATAACGGTTTCTTTAAAAAAAAAGTCTGATCGAATTCACTCGTAATAGGATTCTTTACCAATTTTGCATTTAGAAAACGATTCTGATCGAGTAATGTGATAAACAGTGGATCAAATATTCCACATAAACTTAATATACTCCGCACAACAAGTTCTGACCGGTGTAAAAAGTGGTTAGCTCGGGGGAATTCTAAAAAAAATGTTATTCAAGGCATTTTTCCATCGTTAGCTACGCACATTTTCCCCGTCTCTCTGACAAAATGGAATTTCGTGCCGAAAGTACGAGTATTTTGAACCTATATGCGTAAACAATCATTGGAAGAGATGTTAGTCGGAAACAGTGACCGTCTGTTCTATAAAACGAAAGTAGCGCATTGTAGGCCAGCGCTGCGAGTCAAGATGATGATCAACCCCCAATATCTTTTCCATCGTTGCGACCGTTTGTTCTTTAATGCTTATTTGCATTTTTTTATTATTAGTGTCATTTATTGCGAAGAGCAACTCATAGCATACTAACAGACAGTTAATTTGCACTGCATTCCGGCTTGACATCATATTTAGTTCCCATCACTTGAGCAGTGATCAATTTCCTTCACATTAGGCAAAAAAAAAAAGTAACATTTGACGCTGAGATCTTTTTTTGCATGAACAAATATCAGATGGACAGACGGAATGACAGGCTTAGATCGATGCAGAATCGATCGATTCTAAATCAATCGATGCAATAAAAGTGAGGTCTATCTTAAGCGCTTCTACGCGTTACATAAGTCCCTACTACTTGATATACTCTGTACGACAAGTGGTGTAGGGCATAAACAAAAATAGTTTTGTACATATTTTCAATATCAAACACATCGACATAATGGAATCATTTTTCACGTCCGCGATAATCAGGAATTTAAATTGCACATAAAATATATGTAAAGTGTGATAAAATTTAAAGAGAGACTATTTGCTTTTTCATTGTTTGCTAACTTATGCGCATCGATGAAAATTGGCGGCGGAAATACAAAAATATCAAATAACATGGAATTATGTATAACACATTAATTATTTAGGAAATAAGCACAAAAAGCACCAATTATGTAAACATTTCATAACGAAATTCCCGACCATTTTGTAGCTACGATAACATTATTATTGATTCATTTTATGCAAAAAAAAAAGAAGAGAAAAAAAAAGTTAATCGCAGGGGAAGTATTCGCAATTGAATAACGTTGAAAATATTCGTTTTGCATTATTTATACGTAAGTAAGCAGTGGATGGATGGATGGATGGAGGATTTTTATTAAGCTTTCACAAGTGGTGACTTCGTGATGACTATCGACCCCTTTCCTTTTTGATAAGAAGATGTGAACTTAGCTTAGGTTTGTTGTTTGCTGCAAAAAAAACTGACAAAATTTATTTATGCTGCACACACACACACACAGTATTCCTTTTTTAGAAGAAAAAGCGAAACCTCGATATATTATCATCAATAATTTACAGTTTGTCAGTTTGCAGCTTTTCCCAAAAGTATTTGCTATTAGTAGGACCACTTGGCATACACACAACTACCAAAGCACAGTTTAAATTGTTGCATTTCCAGTATTTCCCCTAAGGCGTAAGTTGTAAGCTTCTCTTTTTTTTATTTTTGTTCTCTTTATTGATTATTAATTCTATTTCTCGTTTATCGTTTGCCGCTGGAAGTAAATGTTTGCCTAATTTATTATTCGCTTTGGATTACAATCCGAAAATTTATTAAATTGCATTATGAGCCTTGGCATTAGTCTTTTCGACTTCAAGTGAGCATTCACTGCACATACTTTTATTAAAACAAATCACATTAAACATTAAATAAATGCCTTACATTAGTACGTCTGTCTGTCTTTATGTAATAATTGGTGTTTACATGTATTTTGATCAGTGATAGAAAATGATGCAAGTACTGCCTAAAAAACTGATGAAATATGTATGATTTGAAAGGAATATTTTAAGGTTAGATTTACGGCGCTCGTCATTTTTCAAAATTCTCATGGCTTCATCTATAACTTTCGACGCATGAAGGCATTTTCTAAAAATTTGTGATCCAATGGTCGGTGTTGTTGTAGTTTTTCCTGCATTATAGGTGTGTCTGTGAACAGATGGCGTCCATTTTTTTTACATCGCTTCGCTAATCGGTCAAGGAATGTTTGCACCAAATTTCAGTCTCCTATCTTCATTTTCCCGATTGTTTCAACGATTCACAAGATTTACCCGTCAAATTGGCGGATTTCCATAAAGCTCGTGATAAATTTGTAAAATGTTTTGTTAAATAGAGATGTTCGGACGGATTGTTTAAGTGGTTATGCTGACTTTTTAGCTGATTTCAAACAATTTATATTTAATCTGAGCTTTAGGATTGTAAGATACAGGTAATTAATTGTATGTTGTGAATGGGCTTGAAGGCGCCTCAATTCTGTCTTCTTAATTTTAACACATAGTGAGGAAAAAACAAAAATTTGTGGATTTACAGTTTTTCACATATCCTTGGCATCTTGAAGACGGAACACAACTATTTCGCCACTCTGTTAAAAACATACATTTAAAGTTTTCTATTTGAAATTTTGCGATACCCAAAGGAAGAGGAAACTGAAAGGACGAACCGATAGACAAGAATATCATAGGAGATTTCTACACTTTATACATCCGCTAGTGAATATTTCCGTTTTGCAAAAGCGATAGAAACAAATTTAGTATAACTCTGTTCGTTGATCGTTAATATGAGAAATATGTTATGATTCACTGTAGAATTTTGCTTTTTTATGTTTCTATGATTTTCAAACTAAGTAACGAAATACGCGAACGAGAGAACTTGTATTTAAGTTGCTATTGCACGTTACGAAAACATTGTCTACAAGACGTGATACTTTTACGGGTACATATAAATGTATTATATATATATATATATATATATATATATATATATATATAAATTATGTGCATGTACCTAACAAGTCAACATGTTTTAACAGAGAGAACGTAAGTTTTCTTTCTTAAGGAAGACCACGTGCTGATGTTAAAATCTTTAATATTTTTTTTTTTTTTCTTTTTTTCGTTAAATGTCAGAGACATATCTTGGAATTGATTGCATGGTTGTATGCTTCTAAAGGAGATATGTCATTTCATGTATTGGAAGAAAATATATTAAGTGTATTGATTGTCCATTCTCACTGCTTACAGCAAAAAAAAAAAAAAAAAAAAAAAAAGTACTCGTTATTTCCTTTTGGCTATTTGTCTTCCTTTATTTTTTCTTGTTTATTTTTCTACTAATGTCTGCGTATTCTTTAAGTATAGAAAAGACGTAATATAATGGCATTCGATGGGAAAATGCTCATATAAATGCGACACTCATACAAGGATAAGAGTCCCAGTAATTCTTTATCTCATACAAGTGGAAAATGATGTTCGAATTAACGAAATGTTTTGATCAGATCAAGAGAATTTATAAATCGAGTGCAATTTCATCGTTTATGAATTTATGCACAGCATTACGGTGAGGCACAGCAAAAAGCCTTTTACATACCCCCAACGAAAGATAGGAGTGCATTCCTTTTTTTCAAAACTTTTGCAACGTCCGGATCGATGTTACGTTAGTTGTCATGTTATCACGTCTATCTGTGTAATGTCTGCGGTTGACATGGTCTCGGTCGCAGAAATCAAGATATTGACTTCAAACTTTGAGAAAAGCATTAGAAGTTCTTGCACTCAGATTGGTATTGGAAATGGGGCAGGTCGACTAAAGCAGATGCCAACAGCACAACATGAACTCAAAAAGCCTCTGCTTCCAAGAGCAAAGAAAACGATACTTTTCGCTCGTACACAAAGTTTCTATAGGGAATCCTCCAGTGCCTACCTAAAAATGGAAGAAACCAGCTAGGCCCACCTAACATTTGAAATTGACTTTTTCCTTATCGAACGATTTGATCACTGCTTCGTTCATGTTTCCTCACTCATGTTGATGTAGAGTGTGGAAGATTCGGTTACAGCCGAATATGATTTTCTTGTTGATATTGTATTGCGTTATTAGATCCTTAACAAACTTATTAGTCCAACAATGCAGCAACATAACCAAACAATGGCTTGTCCGCCTTAGGGTTAAGACATTATTTCAAGAAATTACTTTCGAAGTAAGAAGAAGAAGGTAACTTTCAAATGCTCATTCTTCTTCTTCTATAAGAAAGCTTAAAATGTATGAATTTTGAGAGAATTGAGAAAAGTACTTCAACTCTCTCTCTCTCTGTCCCTTATGCTAGCGCGACGATATCCTTTTGAAGCGCTGTTTATAAAAAATAGCTTTTCTCTTAGCTGAAGCCAGTCAAATTTCTTCTCGCAAAACTTGATTTTAATTTTTCCATTTTATTGTTTTCTAATAAAGTATTCAAAAGCTAAACTTTGTAAATTAATGAACGATTTTTATCTTCATACTGTTTGAGAATATAATTTATAATTCTCGATAATAAGTAAGAAAAAAATATGTTTTGTTTTACACCCAATTCTCTTTTTACACGATTTTTTTTACACAAATTTGATTTAACACGAGTTCAAAAGAAAAAAATTTATTTTTTTACACAAATTATTTTGTTTTACCACGATTTTATATTTATGAATTTTAATGTAATTCCATTTTTCCAAAGTAGAAGTTATTTTTTATAAAATATTTTATGAATTAAAATGTGTAAGCACGAAATAAATTAAGTGAACTCTAACAAGAACTTTTTAATATTGTTTACACCTAATTCTCTTTTTACACGAATTTTTTTTACACGTATTTTTTGGGAACGTATCTATCGTGTAAAAAGAGAATTAGGTGTATTTGCAAAATTCAGTCTGATTCATCAACATGATCTACTTCCAGAACGATACTACGAGTGAAATGAATTTCTATCATTCTGAGGTTTCTTTTCCGGAATGATTTCTCAAAGCTCCACAAAATATGTCCCAAATTTTGCAAACACCAAGATTTTTTCTGTGGAGCGCCCTTCCGAGATCTGCAAGCAGCCAGAAATCGCTGGCAGGGAGATCTAGAGACAATAAAGAGACGACACGTCAGCAATCCGGAGCACACACTTGGAGAACCGCTTTCCCATGCACACATTTTCATGAAAAATAGTGAACGCATTGCCTTTCGATATCCTTGGGATGTCAGCTATCATCACGTGCAACTTTATTTTTCGTTCGTGGAGAATAATTTTCAAGATTTTCTTATGTTTACATCTGCCTTGGGCGTTCACTGCTTTCAGCATCAGAAATGTGGTCTTTAAAATGAGCAAATAACCGACAAATTGCCGTTTCCGACAAATAATAACTACGATAACAACAATTTTCAAGTCAACACGTGGCATGAACCCCACTTACTCCCAGCAAAAAGCAATATTTAATCAATTCGTATTTTTCCATTATTTTGAAAGTAATAAAGTTGCTTACTGCAACCGGTAACCGACCGGAATAACGAGACATCATTTAAGGGATGACACATCCGAGAATTAATTAAACAATTTTTTGTCAGAGACAATATGTAGGTGCCAGCACCGGGAATTACTTGCTTGATGATGTGTTATGTTGTTGATGTATATATCGATGTAAGTTTAACACCCAAAGGTAGATATAACTGAATGGAAAGTTAATATACAAGAGAGATGATGAAAGTGCTCTTCGTCCTACTGTTTTAGTTAATGATGGCTGAATCAGTTTAACTCGTTCAACTTTACTTTCTAAAAAATTATAAGAGGAGATTTTTTACCCTGGTCATAGCATATCGCATTTATACCTCAAGGTTCAATTTTTCTTCTTTTTTTTTTGCATATTTGGCTTAATTAAAAAAATTCAAGGTCGGAAGAAAACAAGTATTTTTCAAAATTTCGGTTCTTTTCAACATGTTTGGGCTCTCGTCAAGTCCACGCTAAGCTCTATAAGTAGCACAATATAGGTTCAAAAGAGTAGAGGGATGAAAGGGGCAAATAATAGTCTTGCCTATCCGACGTGGTTGCTTTTTACTTGCTAAGGGCAATAGCCGAATATTTTATTAAGTACGGGTAGGCCAGTTGCTGTGAGATTACTTTTCCACTTGACTATTGCTCGATCCTAATTAAATATTTGCGCCAGTTTTGAGATCAAAACTGTATATATTTAAAATATATTTAAAAATATATAAATAATTGCTTTATAAAAATATATAAATAATTGCCTTAAGCTCAAGGTAAAATTCGTTTATTTATATTTTTGCAATCAATATTTCTCCCACACCCTATTAGACGTGATTACGATATACTTTATTTGTAGCATTGTATATTATTAGTATACGATGCAAATCAATAATAATTTCATCTAAACTTCATAAAAAAGTATAAAAAGTATAATAACAAAAAGAAAAGGAAGCATTCACATAATGTGTATTTATATATAAAACATATAATATTTACACTCTCTTTCATCAAAACAAGGAACGATGCTATGGTTAGGAAGTTTTATTTGTTAATATAAAAAAATCGTTTTTTGCTTTCTCTTTTTTGTTTGGTAAGCATTGGATCTCTGTACTAATTTCCTATGTATGTGCGAATAATTATTAGTAGAAATGCAAATAAATATCTATTCCTTTCTGTAAAATCATAACATCCTCCAAATTAGATATATGCTGGTTATAAGTGCAGTGTACGATAAAATAAATTGATATAATTGATTAATAAAGCGAACCATGGTCTCTGTAAATATCTGAATTGAGTTTTGGACCGGTGCCTGCTATGATTCGTAAATAAATTTTTAAGCACTAGTCATAAATTAATTTCGGCTTTCTATGTCAATTTCTTCCATTGACGAATGGACAAACGCACTCCCAATTTTACGCTGAAAAAATAGCAATAAGTTACCAGGCCTACAAATAAGCGTTTATCGGCCTTTCTTGGAGATGACTGTTCTAGCCTTTTAAATAATATTTACGACTCACATTTTTCCATAGAAAGCTTCAAAGTCATGTGTAAAACTTTAACCTGAAAGTAACGCCGTCTTTTTGCTACTGGAATGCCCTAATAATGAGCATTTGTGCATTGCTTCCTCTACTCGATCAAAAGGAAAGGATCGGAAGACTTTGTATTTTGAGGACATTTGCCAGGAATATGCTACAAACATTAAAACAAATATAATCTGGCTATGGAAATGTAAAAATGTTGATGCCAAGATGAAGGACCAGACAAACAAGGACGTATATGAGTATAGAAGTAACTCGAACATGTTGAATTACAAGCAATATTGGATAAAGATATACGTAAGCAACCGAGCAGAGGTATCAGTAGACATCCAAAAGTCGAGAAAGTGACTGGTATATGAACTGCTTGGAAGTCAAATAGAAAATCAAAAAACTCTCAAAGGATGTCTGACTGGTATATGAGCTGCTTGGAAGTCAAATAGAAAATCAAAAAACTCTCAAAGGATGTCCACTTGAAAGATATCAAATTACTTTGCGTTATAGCGTCGCAAACAATCATCTGGACCAACCATCCTTATCAGGAGCAAAACCAAATCGCTTCGAGTAAAACGCCATGCATTCTGTTCTTAGAGGTATCAGAGAATGTGGTGCATTACCTATTAAAACTCTCCTGAAACCTATTAAAATGCTTGACATTCAAAGCTACCGATGACAATTGATCGCTAAAAACTCATCCTACAATTGAGAAAAAGTTAAAAACATTTTTGCTGAAAGGTATTGCATCATCTGGCATATTCAGAAGATTTAGCTCGACCAGGGTACTATTAGTTTGCAACAATGTGCTTTGGCAGCCACAATGCGACAATTGTGAAGCGATCGGAAAATGGCTCGCTAAGTGGGTATTATTGGAGGGGCACTCTCACTAATTGCAAGAAAGCTCAGATTCGCATTAACCAAGTGCTTTCTTTAAAAATAAAAAAAAAATGGGCAAACATTTATTTGCATTTAGAATGGACGTAAAATCTATATCGCTTTACTCTGATTGTTACAAACGAAAAGGCAAATTTAGTACAACTTATCATCCGGTAATGGTAATAAAAAGAATAACTATCGAGTTGTTATTGAGTAAGCATGCCATCAGCAATTCCCATCAACTGTCTCCACCCAACAACCACAAGTGGTTATGTTCTTTCCGCTCGTATATGGAAACCGGACATAAAGCGCAAGAATAACCATTCAATTCAAAGTAGTTGTACTTTATAGTTCTATTGAATTCATTCAGTTTGTGTGTGTGTGTGTGTGTGTGTGTGTGTGTGTGTGTGTTTGTCTGAACGTCGCAGCACATGACTAAGAAGAAGGAAAAATTAAAACAAATCCCTGACATAGTAGTCTACAATAAATGCAAGTGCTTATGCATTATAATTGTTGTTCTCTGGTGGCTACAGTTCACAAACAAGAACGGAATAGAAGAAAATGATCGATTTGTAAGCGATTTGCTTGCTCAAGCATAGAAGCCCTTTCATGGACTATGGACGGAATTCGTCACATGTATAAATGTATCACTTGCGATTACGCAATCAGAAGAAAAATTTGCAATTCCAGCAAACAAAACAGTTCATGAATATGTTCTCAACTGATTGTAAATGGAAAAACTTATGTGCATCAATTGTTGTTCAAGGCAGAAGGCAACTGGGATAAAGGACACGAGAAAAAAAAACTGATAATTAAGAACATGAAAAATAAAAGAGATCTCATCAAAGTTATAATCGAATCTTTTCCTTGAAAATGATTGTTTCGTGACATAAATTTATATCAGTCCTCTGGAGAAGAAGAGAAGTAAAAGTAAAGTTTTATAGAATGCAAAACGCAAAAGAAAAACTTTCGATATCTTTGCAGCTAGCTTTACTGCAATCAGTCAGTCATTCGATTGAAGAAAATGAAGAAACTTTCTTCACCCTCCTACTCTCCTTCTTCGGCCTTCTTACCTAGCCGTTGAAAAGTCAAGTCACAAGCATTCTATGACAACAGTGTAAGATCACAGTTTCGACCTTTTTGCATTTGCTAGGCAAAACACAATCTTCTTATGCCTCTGCCTCCGTTGTCTTTTTTCGTTTCGTTATAGTTATTTTTGCTGAGCAGCTAACATTATGGAAACAAAATTTGTGGTCAGTTTACTGGCCATGTAACTGAATGAAAACGAATTGACCGAATGAATGATTGGCTGCATGGTATCAAGTGTAATGCAAATGTGAACATTTGGTCAACTTCGGCATTTATCTGCGAAACCAAAAGAAAAAAATATTAAAAAAATGAAAAAAAAAAAAATAATAGAGTTTTTCACAAATTTTCAAAGTTTGCATGCAATGCAAGGGGCGTCCTTCCGCACTATAACTACCCGACAATTTTTCGTTTCCTTTTAGTGCATGTGCTCAACCGCTTCCTTCTTGGTTTTGGTTGAAAGAGGAAAGCATCTTTTAAAAAGGATTTTCAAGTTATAAGTTATTTCAAAGTTTTAACTTTGCTCTTTTAGTTGAATCATAAAATAAATATTAGAAAAATGAAAAGTTTATGATGAATGAAGACCACATTCTATATAGCACAGTAGTTAATACCGAGTAAATTTTTATGGCATCGAGTTGTTGAAATACTTTGTTTGTGATATTCGAAAAATATAATTGAAACTTTTTCTTCTTTTTAATATGCCTGCGCCACAAGTCAACAAAAAAAAAAGTGAAACGAAAAATGAGAAAATAAAGAAAAAAATCTATATATATATATATACATACATGCGATTGGAAAACATTTTTAATAATAAAACTGTTTGATATAAACTTTAAGAACTTTGATTAACTCTAAGGGAAAAGCTCTACATGTACATCTACATGTACATATACGTACAGCCGTCATACTTACTTGAAATTATTTAGTAAGCAATAGAAACTTACCTCAAGTTTTTGTAGAACCTTATCTAAGCCAGTAATGGTTAAATCTTGTTCTTTGGCATTATCTGCTAACAAAACATCTGGTATAACTTTAATGCCTGGCACAAGCTTCAACGATACGCTGTCCGTTAAACCGCTAAACATTACAACCTATAGACAGTGAAAGAAAAAAGAAAATATA
>KK500250.1:3883-32891 GCA_000688715.1 Glossina pallidipes | reverse complement strand
AGACTTTACACCGAACGTTAGTGTGTTACCTAGTCGGCGGTTTCATCCAGAAGGGAGAGGATTTGGAATCTCGTTCTCCACTATGCCTCTATCCGAAATCCAATTGGCGTTGCAAATCGGTTAATTGATCACCTTCCAAATATGTGAACTAAGTTATTTTGGGTCGGTAATATTCCCAATTTCACTCCGTCCTTACTTATTACAGCATTCCTATAATACTTACAAGAAAATAAATTGCTTGCTATAAAAATGAGAAAATGAGCGGAAAGTAAAATACATTTATCCTACTTTAAATACATAGCAATAACTTATAGTTACGTGTAGGACCAGAACAAGTCCTGCGACTTTGCGACTCACACATCACCTTCCCATGAATAGGAAGAAGAAAATCAAATTAAGATGAAAATGTTGTTGGCATACGAGAGCATCATTCTAATTAATTTTTTGTGAAAGTCCAAGGAAAGTAATTATTTTTCTAATATGTTGCAAGCCATTCGCTATCATAACACTCCTATGTTTTGTTTATAGCCGCTTTGCTGTTATATTCTATTGAAAAGCGAGAAACTAAATTCCCTGAAAACATCATTTTTATGCTTTTGGCAGTAAATTTAATAACAACCTATAAATATCACTCTAAACAACTAAAAAAAACAACAATGACAAAACAAATTTGAATCGAAAACATCAAATAAAGTGTAAGCATGCCGCTGGTAATAAAAAATTGTTGTCCATGTACACATATACACATATACATATGGATATGTTTTATAGGAAAGTTTTCTACTCATAAAAAATGCATGCAATACATCATACGTGCGCACATACACACACATATTTATTTGAAAAGTATCAAACTCACCACATCAGCATCACGAACTTCGACATCATATTTTATAAAATTGCCGCTTGCCTTATCACCATTGGTAACAGCCACTTTTTCGCCTAATTTATAACGGTTGCCAAGTACTTTGCCAACTCCTAAAACGACAAACACACATTCAATACTTGAATTAATTTGTTTATTGAAACGCACTTTTCCCGATTTGCTGGAAGAATATTTTTAAAAAAGAAAATTATTTGCACCTGTAATCTTCTTTTTTGAGTAATGAAAACTAATAATGAAAAGTTGCATAAAATTCAAGCTCTCCTCATTAGCTTTCCTCAATGCGAAGTGTAGTCCCTCTAAACGAAATCCGACTTTCGCTGTAACATCCTAGATTTATTTCTTTATTTTATATTTTTCCATTTCAGGCTCTTAGTCATAATTCAAAATTTACGCCCTAACACACTTCTTATCACCTTTCCAAAATATATGGATCAAGGCAGCTTTTTTGCGAATCTATATGAATTTGTCGATGAAAACCATCGGGTGTAAAACATACACCACACCACTTAAGCTAACTTGAATTGAGACTCCAAGAAAATAATTTTGAAATTAAGGAAAATTCAACAAGCATTCAAACAATATTTTGTGAAGATCTATATTAGGGACCCAAGAGAGGCTAAAAAACAAGCCAACTTAAAAAAAAAAGCCATAAAACCTTACTTGGAGAAACCTTTTAAGCGAAGTCTCAAAGCGGATGTCTTACGAAAGCTGTAAGTGCAAAACAATTTGTTCAGAATATGATACCTAAGGTCCACTCGTCACTCTTCGAGCAGCTGACTGCAGAACATTAAGAATTTCACGAAAGCAAGCGCGAATGATATAAGAAGCAGTAAGAAGTTTAAGAAAATCCTTTATAATTAATCGATTGGTTTTTGATGATGGCGAATACCTATCTGAACAACAGGTCCAAAAGGCTATTACTTCTCATTTATTATCTCTTCTGATTGTCACTGATTTATTTCAACGCAAAACGATCTAATCTATGTCTAATTAGTGTTCCATTTTTCCCGGAAATGGATCCTTTCCCGAACTGCCCTAAAAGATCAATCGTCTGTGCTCAAAGCAATAGATGACATACTGAACCCCCACCCTCATTAGTTACATATTGCTCTGTTGTAAATGAATATTCTTTCCATGTCAAAGTAAAGAAATTAATTCAAGTATATATATATATATATATGTATATATATGTATGCATATAAAAATATATTTATATGTATGAAAAGAAAAACCAGTCAATACAAGTGAGTAATGATTGCATAGCAAAGCAAAACATCACGTCCCCACAAACATATAAACATCGTTTACTTAAATGTATGTACGAGTATTGTGCAAGTTTTTATAAAAATGTTTAGAATGTTTGTATGAACGATGATGGTTTTAATATTTCTGCTATTAGTTTACATAGATTTGCGGTAAATTTTTTATGCACCTTTTCATGGTTACTGTGGACGAGCAGTGAAGTGGACGAGAAATATGAGAGCGAAAGGAAGTATTTTAACTTTATTTGATGGGTCCGTGAACACAAACACCAGCAAATTGGAAGAAAATATACCAAAACAAAAAAAAAGAAAAGAAATATGAAAATGAAAATGAAATTAAATGAAATCAACGACATAACTGCAAAAGTTGGTAATTGGTCTTAGTATTAACAAGTGTGTGTGGTTCGATTTTATTCTCTTGTAAGCTAACGGAAAATGATTACATAAAAGTAGATTTGTATGTGAAGTAACATTATTGCGAAACCATGCAAGATTTTGCCGTAAATTATACAAAAGTTAATAAAAATAAAGCGATTAGTTTTGAGAAACGAAATAGTTAATAGACGACTGGTGTACGTTGTTTGCAGATACATTCACAAAAGCATAGCTAGCCGTCAAATCAAATATATCTGTGGATTTTCTTTACTTGCGCTAGTCCAGCTATTAAAGCACAGACGGTGGTTCTTTTTCTTGAACTCATGGAGGGAGAAAGCATTCGTTTGGAGAAAGTATAAGGGCATAAATAACCTGACATTAACTCTTTACGTTATATGTAACTTTTACGTATATAAGGTGTATAAGTTTTCGTCTACTGAGCCGATATATATATACGGAATGATAATAAGAGCCGAGCAATAATAAATTGTTTCATAAGTCCTCACCTTTTACATACTACAACCGAGGAATATAGATACACTACCACAACTATTCATATGAGATATTGTATAAAATGTATGTATGTGCCGTGCCCACTTTTCAATTCGTCGATATTACCGTCTGGCTGCTATTTGATCTTGGCGTTGTTACAGTTGCAGAAATTATTATTTGATAGCCACAGGACGAACTTTGGCGAAGAAGGCGTCCTTCGCTTTCGAAAAACAATGCGGTATAAATATTAATCTGAAAGATTTCTCGGAACCCCAAACAACACAAATTCTCGGTGGGCTCCAAAATTTATTATTTACGACACTAAACTGACACTTGATGCAAATAGTTCCTAAAATCCTCTAAATGATCGATGTACATCTGTTACCCTTTCATTTGTTTTCGGTAAGAATTTGCGGAAAGCATGGCACTGAGATCTAATTAACGCCTTGAGTGATAGGTTTTGTAATATTTACCAGATACCAATAAGATTTATGAACGGAAGGATGCCGGGACGACCAAGCCACAACATTTTAAACAATTGCCATCGATTTACCAGACCAATTCCCCGTGTATTTAACGGCGATCACTCCGCTCAAGGGCCGCTTCTATGAAATATGAAGAAAAGTAGATGTTGAAAGTATTCCATATTCTATCCCTTGGAACCATTTGAGACAAAAGGGATTGGACATTATGTAACAACTAAAAATTTTAGAGTGAATCGCAAATGGCCCACAAGAAACCATAGGAACATTAGCCGTGATGCCCTCATTGGCTTCTAAGTAGAGCTGCCCGCACAAGATCGGCTGGACATAAATCAACTTCACCGTTTGCTTCACTGTCGCGGGTTTTGCTAGCGGAAAAAAGCAATGTCACCAAAAGAATGAAGGCAATGCGCGTAAGAACGAAGAAGGAAGAAGGATTGGCATGTCGATAGTTTGGTCAGTTTATAAATAATTTTTTTCCGATCTAACAATCAATCTGTCTCCAATCACCTATTCAAAGATGCACTTTACTGAACTACCCGTCTTTAAGTTTATATCAATCAGTCCGTCCTTCCACCCACCGAACTAATATTCTTTATTATTGTATATAAGAACTCACAGCGATTCATCAGCACAAACAATTTCGAAACTTGAAACCCATATTTTTAGCCCACACGCACAGAAAAAACTTGGAACGCTTTAAAATAAAAGAACGCAAGAATTGTCGGTAACTTATTCTATGTGGAATGGTCAACCAGAAATTATCATAGGTAAGAATAGTAACAATTTTTTTTAATTATTGCATAGTGTACCGTGTCCTTAGTGAAGTACATTTTACACAGACCACAAATCAGTTAACTGATTTTAAGGCATTGTTTTCTATAGGAACAGGCATGGCTTAGTTAGGTCCCACGCACGCGGATATTCGTGAATAATACAAAACATTGATACACTTCATGCATGCTTTAACTACAAAATTGTGTTACTATCAACAAGTAAGAAAATGATATTTGGTCTTGGCCGAATTTTTTATACCCACCACCTTGAGCCTAAAACAAAGGAAAAGGACTACGTTTTCAATCTTCCATGTTGGATGAGTGCAGTTGATTTTTTCTATTTTTAGGATAAAAGTGAAAATTTATATTGGGCATCTGCAGTCGTTTATGAGTAACAAGCAAAGAACATGAAAAACAAAAAGTGTTCATCGCTTTTGCTATATAGGCGTGTGGATGTGTTTTAGGCCAGTTCTTTGAAAAATTTAGGTTCTTTTCAAATTCTTGTGCAAGCTTGTAAGCCCGCGAGAGAATATTACCGCGGATGGACAGACATGGGTAGGGCCATTTTGAATTTGAAGAATTTATATAATCTATGGGTTTTTTCTCTGTGTTCGTTATATAAAAGTTTGGAAAAAAACAAATGAAATGATGGCACTACAGCATCGTGCTATAGAATACACATTCAAATTTTTGTAGATTATGAGTAATGAACAAAGAATCAATTTTTTTCCCTTTGAAAAGCAGAGCTACGCTTACTTTACATAGTGCTGTGGGCGTGGCCTTCACATAATTGGGCCCATTTTCAATATCACCCTGCATGCAAGAACTTCCAAAGTTTCTGCCAAATTTGAAGTCGATAGCTTCATTTTTGCTGTCACGAGACATTATATAGACGGACAGACTGTCGAACAAACATGCATAAATCAATTCAGAATTCGATTCTGATTAAGAACACACATACTTTGCCAAATCTTCCTTCTGGGCATTACAAACGTTTTGACAAAACGAATATACTTCTCCTGCAAAGTCTCCTGCAGCGTCCGTTTTATCAGCGAACTGAATAACACTAGATTTTATCCGCTAATAGCATAAAGCATAATAGCGTTCAATTGAAACGTACTAGAAAAGACTCAACTGTTAACTAGAACTTATTTCATGCACATACACATCTAAACTGGCCAATATATATATATATATATATAATTACAACATTAGCATTTGTATCAGTAAAAAGAAATAATTATTTACACTCTATTTAATGTAGTGCCTAAGGACAACACCACGGCATATATATAGTGTCATATATACAAAGAGAATTGAAACTGAAAGCTTATTCAGGTGTACGTAATGCAATGAATCAATTTAACAAACACCAACAAGCGAAACTTCCATTGACAAACCTAAACAAATATGAGAGCAAATGCATTTTCTTTGAATATTTGTATTGCATTTATATTCCCTCCACATTTGTTATTGTATTTACAGAAAAAGGTCGATAGTTATTTATGGCTCTATGATAAATTTACTGCATACCCGCACAATGACAGCAACTGACACGAACAAAACATAAGAAAGAAAATATATTCGGCATAGACTGACACCTTGGATACCTTCAATATATCAACATATCTCACAATGAAATGTTTGATGAAAACGCGAAATGGATCGCACTGAAGACCTTAATAAAAGGCAAGTTTCAAGTTTAGTCAGTTTTTCAAAAAGCTATGAGTGTAATTTCAAATAGCAAATGGATGGATTCCTGGCTAAGTCGAATTGCCGCACTGCTAAGAATGTGCAGAGATGCCTTGCAGGCGACGCGTATTTCTATGCCTTACGAAAAAGTTAATTTACCTCCTGTAGACATGGAAACGAGAAAAAAAGGAAAATAAAAAAAAAAAACTTAGTTTTTAAGTTCATAAGTTTAGTTTGGTGAAAAACTAAGTTTTTAAAACTTTGATTTGATAAAGAAAAGCGTTTGCAATATTAAATGAAATGTCAAACGAACTGTAACGATATTGTTTGTTTAGGTCTGTTGTTGTAGGTTGTTCGTATTTTATGAAGCGTGCATTTCTCTAAATTGGCTTTTCGTTTTTTATTTCTAATTTTTCAGATTTTCAGTCGGTAAGCAGTCATTTTTAAATATATTATATGGAAAGTAAAATAGAGATTCGGATATTTTCCTCTCCTTTGCTTGTTATATTCAGCACCGCACGATGAGAGTATACTCATTTCGCCACGATGTTTGCAACACCTGAAAGGAAGTTTTAGAAACCCTTTACGGTATATGTATATACATGTCTGTCCGACTGTGTGGTGTGTGTGGTTGACGCTCTCCTGGTCACAAAATTCAAGATGTCAACTTCAAATTTGCTATAAACATTGGAAGTCTCGGCACGCAGATCAGTATTGATAAAGAGCCAAAATATGGGTATCAAATGAATGGACAAGCCAAGCATGTTTATTCTAAATAAAATTTGACGGACGTCACTCTGTAGTGGATTGATTTTTTGTTAGCAATCTGGTCAGTACGCGTATTAAGTAAGAGCGTTTGGAGACTAAAATGGGTCAAACGAAGTGTGTTGATTCTAAATTAATTATGGTGGACGTCACGACGTAGTGGATTAAATTTTTTTTAAAAAAGCCATCGATATGGGTATCAAATAAAAGGACTTGAAGAATAGAATGCGGTAAGCTAAATATGTTAATTCTAAATTAATTAAGGTGGACGTCACGACGTGGTGAATTAAGTTTTGCTTTAGAGTGAACTCAAATCGATTGAATTTTTCCCAATATAAGCAATGGAGAGAATGTCGAGTTGATAACTTACGACACTCTTTGCAGTTACCATTCTGGACTAATTTTAAGTTTGTAACTTAGTTTTAAAATACATGTACATATGTGTCCATGTACAGAAGGAAATGTGACTAAAAATAATGATTTCTATCGGTTTCATATTGTAATTTTTATGTTTTTCAATACAATTTCTTCACAAGAATGTCACCATATGTTAACCGAACTGTCAGCTATCTACCTACAGTATAACATACAATTTTTGTACCCACCACTTAAAGATGGGGATATACTCACTTTGTTTTTTTTTTTTTAATAATGTAGGAAACTTCAGACACCCTATAAAGTATATATATTCTTGATCAGCGTGAAATTGATTAAGCCATGTCTATCCGTCAGGGTGTTTGCGTGGTGTTTATTGTTGGCACTCTCCTGGTGTCGACTTCAAATTCGATGGAAACATTACAAGTTTTTGCACGCAGATTGTTATTGAAAATGGACTAAAACGATTAAAGCAGACGCTCGCAATGAAGCGTAAACGGAACGCAACTGCGGTTTTCTTAACGAAAATTTATGGGTGAATATTAACCCCGACAAAATCGTTATGGAGGACCTTCAGTTAATTCAAGACGATTTATGTCGTGCCCATTTCCCATAAACTAGACTTCAAGTTCTTGCGTTTGTACATTTTAGGCATAAAAGAAGTTATTATCAAGATAGGTACTTATTTGCTAAGTTCGAAATAAAAACGCTTTTGAATATGACTTTCTGAAACAATTGCTCATTAATGAGTAATAGAATAATTTTTTGAATCCACGTCTCCCCACATATCTCCGCTTAATCTCGTCTGTCCTTCAGTCTACATGTCTGCCTGTCTGTACGCCAGGCTTTTCCTCTTATGTCCGGCCATGTCAGATCACGGTTGTTGAAATATTTCTCGAGAAAATCTCGTGTACTGATGTATTTCAGTCCAAGGACAAAACCTTTTCAAAATAGTTTACATTAAAACGGGTACGGATCTGGCCAATAAAACCTTTCTTTGGCAACAAAATATAACTTCCAATATTTGATGACAAAAATAGAGGAAGAATAATAAGTCTTTTGAAAATAAAAATCGCAACGTTAGTTGCAGTTTGGAAACACATCTTGATCTATTTAATTCAATAGAACCTTTAAAGAACTATGCTATTTGCTTCATATACTTATTTACTTACCCGTATATCTATCAATCGTTAGAATTTGCTCATCCGAACTACTCCAAGTCGATGACACTGTCAACGGTGATTCGAAGCATATTATGTCACCAACGGAGAAAATTGTCTGAAATCAAAATTTTTCAGTTAGAACTAAATGATGCAAACAACAATAATAATCTATGAATATACTATGGAAAATATCAGAATGAAATGCAGATAGTAATGGCGATATGTTTATCACAGAATCGTTTTTAAGAGTTAATAGGCGTGAGAAAGTTTAGTTTTGCTTAATAGCTAAACTCCACTCACATTTTGATACTGAATTTTAAATAATGAATATATCCTTGATCCATTCCAGATAAGTATGATTTGAAAATTTTTATTGCTCATCAAATTTATTTCATATTTTATTGCACTTTTGGCAGCTACTAAGACTGATTTAGTAAACCGACAATCTGAGACTTTCAAGACAAGAACGAGAATCGAGCCAAAAATGCTACAAAGTAAAGATATTTCGAAAAAAAATTAAGATCATATGGTACGAAAAATTAATGGATTCAATTATTTCTTTACCGCAGGATGGTCAATGCCTACTGCTTACTGTGCACTATTCAAGATAACAAGCTTTGTTCTGCATGGGCGGATGGGCATGGTTAGATTAAAATTCATTTCGTTTTTGGTAAGCTTGAAATCAGTAAAAGAGCAAAACGCGGACCATGTTTGTAGTAATTCTTGAATATTGCAAACAATATTATGAAGTCAATATAATTGCAAGTCTTGGCGAGGCCTTTTATAATCACCATGACAAGAGAGTATATAAAAAAAAAATTATGCTAACAAGTGTATGTACTTTTAAATCTATATTTGCAAAAGGAAGGCAATAAGAAAAGGATGCAAAATAAATCCACACATGTAGCACATACAACATATAAACATTCGTCGATAACAACAGAAACGTATTTAGTGGTAAAGACATAGTGATAATAATGAAGTTTAAATGACCATTTATACTCACATGGACAATTCTATTCGTCTGTAGACGGACAAAATAACACAACAGAAATATACATACGTAATAGTCTAAGAGGATTGTTGTTACATCACTCTTTATCCTTAACCCTCCACACCACTGAACACTTTTAAAAACTAAACTACGTATGTACTACACACACACACATATATACATTTTCATCTAAGTTAAATATAACGTAATACGTCTAATATGAAGTGTACGATGGCAAGTTCTTTGCACGACAAAGTTTTTTTTTTTTTTTACTTAACTGGGCACTTAAGAGGTGTTGGCACGGATGCGGTGACGGTCAGGAAGAATTATAAGTAGAGACGGAAGGAAGAAGTTAAATGAAGAAATTAATATGTGATCTTATTATTGAATTAAAAAGAGAAAATAAAACTCATTGACATATATTTGAAGCTGTCAATAGTAGATATATTCATATATTTGAAGCTGTCACAGTAGATATATTCGATATATCTTTCTTGTCTACCTGAGATTATGAGTTCAGTAGGAATTTCTTAGAGGACATCTCGTGAGGGACACAGGGTGTGGGCACAAAAACAAGATATTCAAGATATGGGAAGCGTACGACCTTTACACACATACTTACTTATGTAAGACCTAGAAAGATTTGATATAGATCCTCCTTTTATTATGCCGACGTGTTTCAACCCAAGGATGAAAACTATTGAAAATGGTTCTGATCGGACAACCTTTCGACCGTTTCCCATAGAAAGGATTATTTTGAAAGGTTGTTATATGAATACCTGCAGGATAGTGTAGGGTATTTAATGGTGAGCCATGGCCCACTACAGTCTTTTTACTTGTTTTACTTTATTCATTCACATTTTCAAATTGCCAGCAACATTTAAAAAAGACTAACTGACGGTTAGTTGACATGCCGGAGAGGTTTAAGTAGAAAAAGTAGAAAAGTATATTTCCGTTCAATAGGAGGTTTAGTAGAATTGAGCTTATTACACATATATATAATGATGAAGTCGCAAAGTCCACTTTTTACTTACTTTTGCCGGGAAAACATATTTCGACTCGCGCACTGCCAGCTTAATGTAATCTTCAGCGTATTTCACTCCAATGTTGTCCTTTAGACTTATGGCTATCATGTTATTGGTTTCGCGTGGCAAATTTACCTAAATAAGAAACAAGAATAGCAAAAAAAAAAATAAACCGATTGTTAAAAATAGTTTTTTATCCAAAAAATGAGAAAATCGTAATGCAAAGGAATTATCAAATTTTCAAGATGCCGTACGAAACGTTTTGAAAACAAATAAATATTGTTTCGTGGGACATCAATTTAATGCGCCCACCACGTGCCGATGCTAACAAAGTAGAAGTAGGATCATTTTAACACCCAGTGACGAATAACCAGTCTAGTCATTTAGGGTTTTCGATCTAGATATCAAAGTGGTATATGACAAACAAAAGATTATATCACAATTTAGACAACGTAACGTAAATCTTTTTTTCTTTTTCTCTGAAAGTTTTAAAAACGCAAATCGGCTAAGATTGAAGGAGCGAAATTGTAAATAGCACTAAAATCATATGAAACCTTCATTATATAAAACCCTTAGAAGAAAAGCTTATTCATCAAAATTCTTTTGTTTTTTCTTTTTTTTTTTTTTCTTTTAGTTATTGTGTGGCGACGAAGACGATAAAGGTTTTCTTAAACCAAAAAGAGGCTTAACCCTCAAACCAAGTCAAACGGTTTAGATAACTATTTTCTAACTATATTGTAATTTACGGTATTAAAGATTCAGTTAAAAGCATATGTTAAGGAAGCTTTTTAAAAACCTCTAATGAAATAACCCACTTTTGTTGCACAACTTGCATACATAACACCATAGTACATATTTAATGCAAGACAAAAAAAAAAGTAAAAAATTTTGTGCAATATCTCAAGCTGAGATTAAAGAGCTCTCGTTGTGGCATTTCTCTCCTCTTTTTAAAAAACTTTCTTCAACATATTTTTATCTTTTTTTACTTTTTTTGAACATGCGGTCGAAACCGTTGAAAAACTTGTGGCCAAGCTACGGTTTGTGCATTGAAAACGAACTATAAGACAATATCCTAACGCACAGATACCACGAACATATGGATTGCTTCGCAAGTTTTACGAGAGGATGAGAGGAAGAAAACAGACACATTGAAAGGTATTTAAACTTCATGAAAAAAACTCCAACTTTAGTCTTTAAATAATTTTTGCACGTTACAAGGAACAGAAATGGGACTGCATCATAGTCAAAAACGATGGTAATCTAAAAAAAGTCCATTTTCCCTTTTCATTTTTAATAAAATAGGTGAGCGTACTCATAGGACCGAGGAGAGATCGAAGTCGAAGCGAAAATTCAACATACGGATCGTATGTATGTCTCTATGTAGAAATAAAATTAGATGAGCTTTAAAGGTTGTTGACCACAAAATTTTCAAGAATTTTTTTTTCAATTTTTGTTCCAGCTTTGTACGGGCGTATCAGACCAATCTAGCACTTAATTAGAAAGTATATTTGAGGTGTTTTAGCTTCTTATCTCGTTTTTGGCTGTTATGAAAACAACAGATAAATTGCAGGCGGTTACGAATAGATAAAAACTCGTATGATGGTTACGCAAATATTTGTTTCATCCAGCGGTGGACCACAGATGTATTATGCCCTTCGCTCGAAATTATTCCGTATTAATTCACACACTGAGGAAACTCTCCTCCAGAAGGAAAGGCTGTTCAAAATACTAATGTACGGTTAGAGCATCATTACATCTTTAAAGTTGCATCGGCTTTGGAGTGTTTATAGTGAATAAAACAGCTGGACCCTTCAGATTATCGCAAGATCTGCTTTAGACCGCATCTTGATTAGTGATTAGATGAACATACAGCTGTACTTGTAAAACAGAAAACAGTGTACTTTGGGGTCTGCCAAAAGTTGAAATTTCAATTCTTTTTCAAATCTCTCGCTCAATCGCGAGTATTTTCATCGACTAATAAGAATCAGTCGTTTTTTTAATCTCAGACAACGTTATCACGAATTATCCTGCTCCGCGAGGATACTTTTGTTATAAGAAATTGGGAAAACCCTTCTCAACGCCTAATTTTTCGAAAATTTTAATTGAAAACTTTATAAAATATTGTTTAAATGTGGCTCTTTTAAATGCTTAAAAGCTTGAATAAAATAATTTATTATATTTAAAAAATGTAGAAAAATTATACCTTCTCTTACCCTTAACTTTCGACACAAACTCTCAAAGCACCGGTTAATGTGCTAAATAATATCTGAATATATCAAAAAGCCCTCTCCAGGGATTTCCTTGTAAGCTGAGTGTCTAACCTTTCTTTCACAGAAACTCAATCACTCCCCTTTGCTATCCTAAAGACAAGTAAAGGTGAAAATAAAACTCTTTCGCAACCTTGCGTTTCAAGTTTAGATTCTCACGGGTGCTGAACGTCTGATAGGGTATTAAATGCTAGGTCTGAACGAATAGATAAAAACCCTAAACAATAAATTGACGCCCTAGTAGAAATAAAGACTATTGGGAGGAAAGGATTCTTTCGATCAAAATCTACAACTCTTTGGTATCATTTCCGGAGATATCGTTTAGACTAATACATTAGAGATGCATTTGGATTTCTACTAATTATAATGCGCTAAATGGAAACCGCTTAGACCGTACTAATAAGTTAAACAAAAGGAGCAAACAGAACCAATCTGCTGCTTTCTATTGAACTGTCCGATGAATCATATGGCGTTTTTATTACTTACAGCAACTGTTAAGTTATTGCCGATTTGCACATCAACAATATCCTTGTGGGAAATATCGTATTTCAATCCATTTACATCCTCAACGTTATGGGAAAATTCATTACCCAAGTTATCGTGTAGAGAAATTTTTAAAACAAAATTTAAACCACTTGGTAAGTTTTTCGCAGGCTGTTTTAATTTGATTGTCGGATAATCCAGTGATGCTAAGATATACTGAACATTTTTCACTTCAACATCGATTGCCAATGATTGGTCGAAAGTTTTCGCCTAAAAGTAGTATAAGATAGAACAATATTTGAAAGAAAGAATCAAAGATTGCGAACCCTTACAATTATTAGATCGCGACCAAGGACGTCCTGAGAACGTATAATCCCATCAGAACTAACGTGAACAACTGAATTGCTTTCGCTTGATAAACGAAAAACGGCATCATCGAGATTTGTCTTTAGCTGTACAGTAGCACGCGGTGGCAGTAAAATACTGTCCGTAGTTATTAGTTTAGGTGATTCAAGTTCCAAAATTTTGAAAACTAAAAAATAATTTATAAAACATGGCTAACAAGCTAATGGGAATATAATTACATTTTAGTTTTTTTTTTTTTGGTAAAACTGCATGTTTACTAAAAAACTCTTTCAACTTTTTGGTAGCGTATAATGTCGCTCTGAGACTATACACGAAATGTTCATAAGAGAATCAAGGAGGTAGTGATAAACCACTAACTAAAAGTAATTTTAACGTAGGCAGAGATACCTTGCGAATGCAATAGGCGTGGTAAGCTGCATTGTAGCCCATCGTCTCCATGCTAAAAAACCACACAATAAAGTCTTTTCACAGTCTGTTTTATTCGCAGATTTTTATTTGTTTTTTAAGGTTGTCCCATGTTTTTAAGGTTGCATCAAGAGTTGTTACTGCATTCCTGTAATGATGCACTACCCCCGCTTCGCTCAACTCGAGATCTAAATTTGATGTTACAAATATTCAGGTTTGCGACGAAATTAGTGGCCACTGTCACGATTTGTTTGCTCAAATTGTCGTAGCGTTACAATGCAGTGCCGAAAAAAACGCCTTTCAGCATCTCTCAACTCCGTACAGTACTTTGTTTGTCAACAGTCTTTAATGGTTTTTAAATATTTAGAAATGTTTGTTGCAAGTACTTTTTGTTTTTGACACATCCTGGAAAGCATCAAAATTTCTCAACTTCACTTGCTAAATTCTAAAATCTAAAGATAGTAATTGGATTGAGGCACTATCCAACACAATCTTAAAAGCTCCTAAAATGTAATTATATTCTGAATGAATCATAGAAGAAATTTACCAACAACTTCAACAGACGTCGAAATCTTTTGTCCTCCCGGGAGTATTACAGATGCTAAGACTTTAGCTTTGCCAGGATTTAAAGCTTTGAGGCGTGCAGTTACCAAATTCGTATCATCATAGTTAATACCTGTTTTGGTTGTAAAGAGAAAAAAATTGATAAAAACATTAGCAAAACAATTTTACAGGAAGAATTTGTATGTCTCGTATCTGTTCCTGAGGTAAGACTTAATCTTTCAGGCTCATCAAAAAACATATATTATATACTCTATGGGCATATTGTGAGTACCGTTAGCATAGTTTTCACGCTGACACTGTATCTTCACCCACGTAGAAACAAAGTAAAGATTTTATAAATTTCTTACCTGCATCAGCAAAAATATTGTAAATTTCAATAATATCCGGTTGATCGGTGGACCAGACTATATGCATGTTGGCCAAGGTTCCCAATATCATAGGCGACAAATTAGGCATCCCTTTTACAAAAGCACATCTTTGAGTAAATAACAGTACTTGTTAAGTTTTTCTTTGCACTTACCCCATATAGCCGCGGGCATTATTGCACCACTACGTATTCTAACTAACGGTGTTTTTATTTGAATGTTGACTAAAGGCACAACATGTATCTCAAGGGTATCCTCTGATATTACCTCATCTTTATCATTGCTAGGATTTCTTACAATGCATTTACCAGTAATCTTCGTTTCCCCCAATTTATGGGCAGTTACAAGAGCAGAGTCCATTGCTAAGTTCATCAAAACTATGACATCAAAGAAATTAAATAATCTGTATACTTACATATAACTTTATGGTCATGCACATGGTAGACAATGTTTACATCAGGCTGCGGTCCGCCCTGATAATAAATTTGCATATTTGAACCAACTACCAGCGTAGAGTTGCGTGGATACAATCTTAATGGAGGAAATACCTGGGGAACGAAACTCATAATGAATTCCTGTACCTGTACCTGTAACCTGTTTTTAATATGTGACGCAACTACTCACTTGTATGTCGATGGGTTCGCTGGATACTAGCATATCACCGCTACCAGCACTGAATACAATTTTTGCTTCACCCAAATTATTCGCTGTTATTATATATCTTTTAAGAAAGCAATTCAATGAAAAAATGTGAGGAAAAGTTACTAACATTAGTCTTTAAATTTAACCTTATTTCGCCAACATCTAAATTGTTTTGATCTCCCAGCTGGATGCTTAATATGTTTGCATTAAAAATTTCTTGGGATAATTCATACATTTGCAAATTAAGAGGATCGACGCGTATCAAATTATCGTAAGTATCATATAATTGAATAATGGCTGTTATAGATTTCGTTCGCTCTACACGATCTGGCGCTCGTGCACGTATTTCACCAATACTGACCACCGAAATGGACAAATAGGCAGGTTCATTGGTCAAACAACGATCCACCAGTTCCAAACGAGTCTGTTGAAAAAAGTATATTTACGACAGATGCCTTATTTATCCAGCTTGATTACTTACGTGCCCAATATGCAAAGGTGTAATAACAAGTGTCCTTTCTTTGATGTCGAAGTCCACTTGAGCAATGCTGGGATCGGTTAGATGAAACTCGTAAAATCCGCTTCCTTGTGTCATTGGTACACGTTCACGTCGGTTCTTTGCCAAAAACACACTGATGTGATCGCTACTGAAGAAGGTAGTATTAACTGTCATAAAACGAATTTCGTTTTCGATAATCGGTGTAAGGATTTCTCCAGTTTTTGGCTGCGTTTAGAAATAAATGTTAATTTTTATTTGAAAGATTTAATTTATCAATCGCGAATATTTTTTCTTACGTTTTTAATACCAAAAGGTGGCTCTTCTGAATATATGTGTTCTTTCCTTAAAATTAACTCATCATAATTTGTAACCGTGCCTTTAATACGGAAATTTGGAGTCACTTGATTCAAGTTGGCAACTAGTATATCCTTGCTCGGTAAACGGATACCTTCGTGTATCTCTTCTTCCGTGTGACGGCTATGCATTATGGTCCCGACTTGGTATCTTTGATCGCCTCCTGCAAACTCCCAATGAATAAGGAGCGATGTAATATTCAATAATTTGCGATTTTTAACATCTTGTACTTCAATCTCTATTTCAAATTTATCATCGCGCTCTTTAAGTTGAAGCAAAGAGCTTTTCATGTCTAAAGGACACGACGAGCGCACCTGTTCACTAGTGTAAAGATTTAGAAAACGTGGCTTAACACAATGAATCATTGTGACAACCGAAGATATATATGGTTGGAAACTTGATGTAAACAGTGCATTAAAGATATTGAATGTGAGTGGAGTTTCGCCAACTTCTCGACAAAGAACCGTGTAAGCATACAGATTATTTTGCGTGTCAAAATTAATTTCCGATACACGAGCAACGTTCAAGTCGTATTCACTGCTTTTGGTAAGCTCGGCTTCAAGGGTATAAATACGTTGAGGACCATTTGTGTAGATAATATTATACGATGCTCCAATGGGAAGGATAATCTCATTACCAACGGGATACAAAACGCCCAAGGGTTCAAACACGCTAAGCGAGATTTCGTCCTTGAGAACTTTATCTCGGAACTTATACGAAAGACGCAAATGCGTAAAACCAACTGCTGAACTACGCAAATGTACAACTTGACAAGCGTTGGGAGTTATGTCAACTGTAGCCGCGTTGTAATCCACTTGAAATATTGGATTCGATAATTCATAATCAAAAACTAGGTTCTCACATTTTGAGAAAGGCACTAAAGTCCCGTTGATTTGCGCGTAGACAGCAACGTGCAATATTACAAAATCTTTCAAAGCAGTTTCAAAATTGTACTTCAGTATTTCCAGCTTACTGGGTGGAACGAAATATATATCCGCTTGGCGCGAAAGTTTTGAATTTTTAGCTAAAGCCACTTTAACGTGAGCATGTGCGACGATCGCATTCCTACTGTCAAGAGAATCCATAAAATGTTTGTTATCACTTTCACTTATCACCGTCGTGGCCAAACCATTCTGATTTATGTGCAATAGGCGAGGTTGTAAAGACAGCCACACGTAGGAGCCATCACCACCTTGTGCTTGGAAATGTACACGTTGCGTTTTGATAACGTTCGGATCATAAGGCAGTATGACTTTCACTGGCTTTATTTTCAATTCACCAAATATTTGTAGTTCAGCTTGTACAGTTAGCTATACAAAAGAAGCAAAATTTTTCAAAATTAAACAAAGGATAGAAATATAACTTAACAAACCTCTTTAAATGATCCATAAACAGGCGTGACGCCTGGCCTCATTGCTTCGCCATATATACGCGAACCATTTCTACTACGTTTAATGACACGAAACAGTGATTCATCTAATTCAGTATTTGTGGTATAACGTGAGCCCAGCATAATCTTCTGATCGTCTCTGCAAAATGCTGTGAGCGTAAACTTTCGTTTTTTTTTTTCATATTATATACTTACTTAGTATATAAATCCAATGCTATTTCATGCTTTTCGCCCTCCACAGTAATCCAGTTATTGTGCGGTAGAAGACTTAGACTTAATTTTTTCGGATTTGCTACAGTAATTCGTGCACTAGGTACTGATGGCTTGATCATCTGGCTATCATCGAAATAATCTTCGCCGTATGGCACGTTTCGATCACGCAAAATAACCGATGTACGACCTATTTTAAGGGCTGTAGCACTTGTACCTCTTATACTAGCGACTTCGTTATCCTCAATTTCCATAAAATATTGATTGCTGAGAGATATCTCTGTCAATCTACCCATTTTTAATTGTAATATTCGAAAATTTATTTTATCGCCTTCCAAAACGAATACATCCGACGGTTCTAAAATAATGTTAGCCAATACGCTGATATGAACTTCAATAATTGGCACATGACTATATTCTGGGTAAGGCATATTCACAGTAACCTAACGAATTGAAGAAAGTACCTTTAACTGTAAAAGATATTTTATTCTAAATTAAGGGCACTTACTTTTGCAGGACCAGTGTTAATGCCCTCTAAAAGAACCATGTATCCTTTGAATCCGTTCGATTCAAATTTTTCTAACGATGACGGCACTTCATGATAAGAACTTTCGGCGAAGGTTAAAAATCTTAAAGCGGGAACCCAATCTTTATTGTCTTTATTTAATGACGATATTGACCAATTGAACGACACGCCCTCCAAAGTAGTAAAAGCATTGCCTTGAGAATCTTCAGCTCGTAAAACAAAAGTCTCTGGTGCCTCCTCAAGGTAAAGCTGACGGGTGGTAGTAATTACTCCCAGTTTATCGATAACATCAAGTATTACATCGCATCGAAGTGAATCGCCCGTTGCCGAATTTTCTGCTAATACTATGGCGGTGTTACGCCGAGGGTTTCGCGACAATACAGTCACCACTGCCATATATGAACATTCATTTTCAGCGTCTTCGTAAAGTGGGGTTATCAATATCAAGTCTTGTCTGGATGATGTCCTATAAATGGAATTTTAATATTTTTTTTTTTTTGGATGTTGAGTTGGAGGGAGCTACGCCAATGAAAAATATGAGGCATGCATTCAGATAGTAGAGTATGGTGATTATTTGTAATACATATAAATATATTTATGTGTAAGATCAAAAAGGAAGTGAGACCATTATATGTCGAATGCATTAAGAGAGTGTAAGGATGTTTATAGCGATGTGAAAATAATGTTGCAAGCAAAACAGCCTCTGATAAGTGTCTGATGTTAAAAATATGATTTATTTTATAGAAAAGACGATTTAGTTTTTATACGCGCAATTTCTCAATTTTAATATAGTTCTTGTATTTGTTTTTCTGCTTCTTCCTCTTTACATAGTTATTTTGCCGGCTAAACAATAGTACAAAGATCAACACTCACCATTTAAAGCAGCCTTTTTCAGTTGCTTCCAAGGTAAAATTGACGGATATTTCTCTGAATATAGGCAACAGAACTCTTGGATAGTTTAATTTAGTCGCTTCCGTGAATCGCGGTGCAATAAAAATAACAAAAAATAACACAAATTTCGCAGTCTTTTCCATAGTCTTAAAATATACACAAAAGCACGTTTAACAGAATCAGTGATGTCAATACAATTAAAATGTGTTTAAATCTCTTTGATCGGAATATGCACAACGGCGAATTTCACAAAGACAAAGTGTTTCGTATCTAATCGTTCCAAATAGGAAAGTGGCAATGATGGAACACAAACCTAGACATCTATTATTATAATTTTAGTTTTCTAAATTATCTTAACAATAAGCGCCTAAGTGTTCAATATGTCTACAGAAAGTAGGCGATAATATATTTGTACTCACTTCTAGGCGCAAATCTTTGTTACGAGAGGAATTTTGAGGCCAACTTTCGTTTATGGATTCACTGACTGATAACAAGATTTGTTAATGTGCTACCTTGTACTTGTGAAATTCGCTTATATGCAAAATTTCGAGTTTCATAGTGGCTATCAAGTACGATTGCAAAGACGTGGTTTGAGGCATATGCTAATTCGATCGATCTTGTTGAATTATCTACCGCTAACATGATTTCGTTTTTATAATTCCTTAATCTAACAATTGAAATTAAAGAGAAGAATTATGAAGAGAGAAAAGTCTAAAGCGTGTTTGTGTAATATAAGGGTGGATTTTGCTTAATGCAACTGGTTCGAGTGTTAATCCAAGCTCGCCAAGCCATTTGCAAACTTATACGTGGAGAGACAGATCATGGCGAACGCAGGCAAAAATGAGGAAGCAGCCCCTAGCAAACAAGTAAGGGACGTGTTTGTATAAGATTTGCTACTTTTTTTTTTTAATTTAAAGTTGATGTCACCTGTGTTATATGTGATGCTTAAGTAAATAAAAAAAAAAAGGAAAAACTTTATAAAATTTGGTTTATAATTATAAAGTCGAACATGACAATAAATTTTTGGTATCTATAAAGGCATACGTTGTATCCTTATGTAGTGTTTCTTTTCGTAAACTTTATTCAATGTGATATACTTATTTTCAATTGAATCATATTTCTCCTGGCTTATAAAAGTGAACTAAATGGGAACTAAAAATAAATAATTAAATACACATGTATAAAATTGATTGAAAACAGTACTTGAAAAATCTGTCACCCAAAATAAAAAAAAAGACATATCTTACATACATTTACATATACTTGCACATCCCAGTGAGTTTTCGGTTGTTAATTTGCTGAATAATAGAAGAAGCAGAACGATATGGCTTCAAAAGAAAATGATTTCGAAAAAATTGTGTGTACAAAAATTTCTGCAATAAAAGGAGGCGTATGCATAGAAATCAATATAGCTTAAAAACACATATGTGAAACTCTATATCGAAAGAAAAATACTTACGTTTAGAACCAAAAACTAATAAATTAATTAATTTAGGTCGATATTTAAGAAAAAAATTGTACTTACTTTCCCCAATTTTCTTTCTTTTTTTTTTCTCTTCACAATTCACAAATGTAATTTCGGACACACTTTATATTTTTTTAAATGCTTGAATTAATAGTTTCTTTTCTAAAAGCCGTTGATAATTTTCTTCTGCCGACGTTCTTGTTCAAATGCAACTCTTAAAGAGAGATTGTGTTAACTTTGCTTGATGTTAACTTTGCTAATGCAAAAGGCTCTCTTAATAATTCTCTCGTATTAATTAAAGTACTTTGGTAACTCTATTTGTGGAATATGAATTTATCATGAATGTAATTCAAGATGATTGGATTTTGTGTGGTTTTCCGAAACAATGTCTAGCAGTGAAACTGAAAATAGTGAAAAATGCGAAAAATCATTGAAATCTAAACGATTTATACAAAAAACCATCAGGGAATTGAGGCAGTTGGAAGAAGACAAATTATTTCAATATATAGAACGTCTGCACAATCTTCTAAACCGGAATGAAAGAAAATTAAAGAAATACAAAGCCAAGACGAAAAAATTGGTATGTTTCACTTTAGAAATTCGCAAGGCCTTCTTAAATTTTGTTCTTTAGCAAAAGCAGGTTGAGGATTTTCAAAATTCGCCAAAAATCGTAAAAAATCAAACAGATCAAAGCAATTTACTCGAAGAAGTGACTACACAGGAACAAAGCAAAAAAGACGAAGGTCAAAATAAGCATTTAAACGAAACAAGTGATCCGAATGAAAGTAAGTTCTTGCAAAATCTTATTCTAAATACCCTATACCATGCTCAGGTATATGGTCTACTAAGTTTTTGAGCAAAATTTTTTTCGTGTAGACTCACCTTTTATTTTGGTATATCGATGCACTTTGTCTTATTTTCGCCCTAGAATTTCTATGTTCAATCTACGGGTCGCAAATTTTTAAAATATTTTCACGAATTTTGTTCTATTGACTTCTTTGGGCGCAAAGAGAAACCATATTAAAAATGGTTTCCATCAGACCACCTTTACGAACATTCCCTGTGTGGATAAGTTATATGAAAAAATTTGAAATATTCAAAAAAGCCTATTAAACCAATGTGAGCAATTTGGAACCAGATATTTCATATAACCATTTCTATGAAAAGTTGTTCATGTGGAAAACCAGTAATAGCAACTTAACTTAAAAAGATTTGCTGCACCAATAAGATATTTTTTTGTATTGTCTAACCAAGATAACGCAAGAATAACGTGTAATTGTCCAGAGTACAATTGTCTTTATTTTATCAAGAAAACAAATGCAAAATTTTATCAGCCTACTACTTGTCAGCTTTGCCCATAATGTTTTACTTCTTTTTATATCAGTAGGAATTATATTCTAAGCATCTATTTATGAGCACTATTACAATTCCCCCTTCGGAACGACTGTACGTAAAGCGTTGAAAGTCCCCATTAGACGCTCAGAGCTAAGTTTTCGATCATAGTTTGTCGTTAGCCAAACCTTGAATATATTCTGCTGTGTAGCCACATAAATAGAATTGAGATTTATTCGAAAGAAAAATCTCTAGGTACTTTTCGAACCTGCGTATAAAAATATCTTCAATCAGTTTGATTTTCGTTATGGTTTCGTTCAATAGCAAAGCGGATTTAGGGATTGCTAACTAAAGTCTATAATATTTAATAGTTTCAGCTAATGATGCCTTTACTTTTGTGGATGAGATGCGCCAAGCAGCCCAAAATGCTCAAAATATCAGCAACTTTGTTTACGAGCCAACATCAGGATTATATTATGATCAAAACTCTGGGTATTATTATAACGCGGTAATTCATACGATAGCCATTTAATTGAGTGTCGGAATTGATGTAAATAACTGGTATTCCATAGGAGTACGGATTGTATTATGATGGTAACACAGGATGCTATTATCGTTTCAATGATGAGAAAAATTCTTATGAATTTCATTCGCAAGTCCAGGTTCAACCTACTAAAACAAAGGTTAAGACCTCAACTTACAATGTCGAATAATGTAATAAGTGATTTTTTTTTTTAGGACATCGCCAGTGACAATTACGTAAATAATTTACTTTTAAATCGTTTTTCAAAACTTTATATAAGTCGAATACGTAAAAATGCATTAGGTAAGAATAAAGGCCAGAATGTTCGATGAAAACGCGGATTTCTTTTCTACAGTTGCAGGACGATGACGAGGTAATATTTGACGAGTTTGGTGTGGTAACTGACCAACAGAAGCTTAAAATATTACGCGAGGAAAAAGAGCTGGAAAAAAGAGAAAAAGAACAGCATAAACAGAGGAAAGGCAGGGCGGCCACAGAGCATAAAGGAAGTGCAAAGTCTAAAAAGCGTAAACATTCTCGCAAACGTTCAATTTCTGGCAGTGACATGGAGAGCGATAAAAAAGCTAAAGCGGATATTGAAGATGGCGAATTGTCAACGTCGAGCAGTAGCGGCGTCAACGATAACAGCGATACTAACTCTGAAGAAGACAAACAAAAGGTACCAGTTTTTAAGGGCGGTGGTCGTTTCCAAGGTATGATTTTGGACATTTCACTGTAATGAAAAGAAATTCGTGTTCTTGCGTGTAAACTTAACATGGCATTGTCACAGTGCTTCAACTCTAAGAAAGTAATTTTATTTTATTTTGTAGATATTGCCAAAAAATATCCGCCTTCTTTACGTATAATTGTCCAGGAGACTAATCTGGAAGACTTAAAGGTGGGTAGTTTAAGTATTATTACTTATAAAGGCGGCAGTTTAGGGCGAGAAGGTAACCACGATGTTATTATACCTGACGTCAATGTTTCTAAAGTGAGCTAATTGAAATCTCTTCTGAGTTTTTATAATCTTTGTTGTTTTTTTAATTAAGTATCACCTCAAATTTATATACGATACAAAAAAATCGGTTTATAAATGCGTCGACTTGGGCTCGCGCAACGGAACTCTATTAAATGGCCAACGTATGTCTGTATCTAAATCTGAAAGTGATTGTCATTTTTTAGTTCACGGGAGTGTTTTGCAAATTGGTCAAACTAAACTGTTGTGCCACGTGCACGAAGGTAACAGTACTTGTGGATTATGCGAACCTGGTTTGTTAATCGATTCATCACGTGAAACATCTACCGGTTCTGCTGTCGTCCTCTCGCATAAAGAACAACTAAAGAAATTACAGAAAAAGTATGGTTTAGAGAATGAAAGTAAGTGATGCGATAAACAGCATTTCTTTTATTGGAAAGGCGTACCCTTACCCTTATTATGTTTTTTTAGAATTTGTTGATGCCAAGCAACAAACTTCCAATAACTATAATGACAGAGCTGCCACGAGACGTTTACAGGTTGGCAGTAGTACGGATAAAGAGAAAACTCAAACAGCGTCTGTGGACACGTAAGGGTTCTTTTCCTTCAGAATTTCAAAAGCAATGCTAAAGTATATTTGATTATTGTAGCGAGATCCCTAGTGACAATAAAGGATTCAAAATTCTTTCGAAACTTGGTTGGAGTAAAGGAGAAGCATTAGGCAAGACTACTACTGGTCTTCTTGAGCCCGTATGTTATACTTTTATACGTATTTCGTTTCGTTCTTCGCAATGAGAGTGAGTACGTTTTAATTTTAGATCAATGTCGAAAGTAATACCGGCACTAAAGGTTTCGGTTGTCAAGATTCTATTACGGCCACAACATTAAGCTCATCCGAGAAGAAGAAATTTGAAATGATGAAGAAGACTCAACAACGTTATCAAAATGCTGATATATTCGACATTAATGATAAAAGCAATTGATGCGAATCGTATTAAAATGGCATGTTTGTTACCATTAATATAATAAATAATTATTCGACCACTTATCCTAATTAATTTTGTTTTCTTTAATACTCTGATTGTTGATATTGAAATCTAATTTACGTAAGGTTTAGCAGAATGGATTATTTCAGTATAATTATTACGCTAACAAAAGAGCCAACTTGTGCTATTGTATGTGAAAATTTGTTGCAAGCAAGTAATAGTTTACGTAAAGTTCTTTTGCATAATTCAGGTTCTGCATCCATGATGTTTATAGGAGATCCTTAACTTGGTAAGGATTTTGGGTTTCCAAGGAATATAGTCTTCAATATAGTATAGTGAACTTAGCATACGCATCTCCTGATAAATATAAAAGTTGATCTTTTATTACTTATAATTAATATTAATTTTTCAAATTGCCTTTGTTAGGGCTGCAAAGAGTGGCAAATCTGGCATTGAACTGCACTTGGAAAAAAGTGACTCCCGTTTAGAAGATTTTTTAAGTTGGCAATGAACTCGTTAACAATATTAAGATTTAAAATGAAAAACAAAAAGTAATACAAAATCAAAGCAAAACTGCTAGATTAGGAGGTACTTAACTTAATGACTTATAAGTTATGAAATCGTAAATGATTATTTTTCGAATGTTCTCGTTTTTAAATCAAATTTCGAAAATTTGCAAGAAGCGTTGAATCAAGAGGCTAAGGAATCTTTAAAAAATTTCAATAAAATCTCTGAAATACGCGGCTGACTGCTTTTAATATATGTTTATTCGTATAGATGTTCATAATCATCGTGAGACCCTCAAAGGATTGAATTGCCTCGCGTCTTCAGGAGATATTAAAATTTTGAAATTGTTTGAAGACTTTACATTAAATTCGGTGCCTTATAATCAACGTGAAAATATCAGGAACCCCTATTTCTCCTGCTGAGCGAAATCACTTGCGAATGCCTCCCATTTTAAACTTGTTAGACAATACATGCAGATGTCGAAAATTAGCTAAAAATAAAAATCAGAGTGTCGTACAATTGACTCAAGTAAATCATGCACAATCAAATAAGACAAAACGAAGAACTTAGAGGCAATCACACATGTCATTCAGCTTGGTACATGCCCTTATTCGCTAACCGTTTGTTCAATAAATTATAATTATAAACCAATAAATAATAAAAAAAAACTTTAGAACCGAAAATTTTAGCATTGTTTGTAAATTTATTGAGATTTCTTCTCGGCTTCCTTAATTTCTTCCAGCAACTCTATCCATCCGACGCAACCTCAAAGCAAAGAAGAAGCAACCCACACCAAAAAACTAAAAACCAACAATTATCATAAATAAGATTTTGAAGCGTGCAAAAGGACATGTCCACGATTTGTCATTTACTTAAAAGAATTTGCATGTCTAGTATGTAAGGAGAAATAAAGCCAAACAAATAGGAATAGAATATATAATTTTTGATAAGTTTGCAATTGGGCCTCCAACTATCTCTCATCAAGATCGCCGTAAATAAGGATATTGACACGAATAATCTTCGACGAATTTACTGATTTCCTTATCATTTTATTGTTTAACAGAAAAAAAAGCTCGTATACAAAGTAATAAATATTTTAAAGAAAGACGACTATTTGACACAAATACATGCATAATCATTGTTAAACAATGGTTACAATTACGGTCCTGCTGTAGAAAATGAATTCGGCAGGAGATGTAATAGACGAAAAACACTTTACTTAAACTACTTTGGAATTATGCCTCCAAAAATAAAAATTTGAATCAAGTCTTCTTTTTTTTTGATGACTTGGAAAAAAACAATTGAGAGAAAAAAAGAAGAATGGATTTTTTTAGGGAGTCAGACAATTTTTGGATTTCGGACAGCTTGGTTAAAATATACATAATAAATAAAAGAAGAAAAAAAGAACTTTGGACTTTATAATGTGCATTTTATTGTGAAAATTCTATTAAATTTGTAAGATTTTGCACTTCTTTAAACTCCAGCAAATAGTTGTGGGATCTTCTTTGCATAAACGTTACTTACAACTCTCTGCCAAATAACATTTTACTGAAAAGGGCTAACATTAGTTCGGAGTATGGCTATGTTACTCAATTTGAATTCATATTAAGTTGGAGTTTTTGACCAACATCTACATCGGAATCTTTTCACGACGTACACGACTAGCAACTGTCTGCTGTTTGCGGCGACATTGTGGTCTAGAGATAGAATAAAGAGTTCTAATTTGTGTTACGAGTGTTCTGATTCAACGGAACAACGAGAAAAGATTTCTATAAAATTTGAAAACTTGCATTAACAAAAAAAAAAAAAACTCTCACTTCTTAGAGTTATTTGTTTGATTTAAAAAAAAAAAAATTTTTTTTATTGTTTATACTACGAATGTACATTCGGCGGTTACAGTGAGTTATTATTATGTAAATTTGTTCTTTAGTCTTAATTTTAATATTAACTTACAGATTTTTTATTATACTTTTTGTTACCGTTCTTATTAAAATGTACAACAACTAACTGTAATCGATCATTGGCTAGCGAAGTAGGTATATTGCACATTTACACTTCAACACTAACACATTATAAAAATTCTTTAGGGCAAAATTTTTATTTAGGATTCCCCCAATTTCGGCGAGCTAGACAGAAATTAGGTAGAGTCCTTCAAGTATGTTACACTGCCTCTTCGGCTTTCACGACGTCCGCGGCGACCGCGTCTACCACGATGAGGCAGACGTCCGATGCTTCTGCCTGTGGGGCCGTGGACGGTTAGGCCGCCCTGTTCGACAATGCCTCGACGCACATCGCTTGCGATGCCTTCGTTCGTTTACCATTCTTCTTATCATTTCTGCTGGAACTATTTCATTGCGTCCTCTTTGGTAACGCGAAGAGGGTAACCAACTTTGCCCGACTTACGTTGCCTATAAGCAACATTGTAACCTAAAAAAAAAAAAAAAAAAATAGTGTTGGAAGATTGTCAAGCGCCAAAGCAATATTAATAAATAAATAACAAAAGGTTGTAGTCGGGCTTTGACACTCAAATCTAATAAAACATTTTTCTATACGAAATTAAGGGAAAATTTTGTTTAAACAGAATCGTGTGTTTGCATTTTATTTAATCACGAAACACATTAAGCACCATTGAAAGATTTTTTCTTTGCACAACGACTGAGTGTCTTTAAAGAATTGAAAAACTTTTTAAACACACCTAATTACGTGCAGCTGTGTACTCGATAAAGTACACAACATATATTTATATTTATCTGGGCGACCAAGAACCACATAGAAATCCAAACCGTAAATACCGATTGATGGATCGTATTTGATGCCTAAATCGATATGTTCTTGTATACCGAAAACAAAATTGTAGATGGTCGCAAAATTATCGCGTCCCAACTCGTATTCGCGCACTTTAGGACATCGTTCCAAAATCTCCTTAACTTTAGCGCCACATACCGTGCAGTGTGCGGCAATTTTCTCATTACGCTTTTGAAAAAAATTGACAATCTGTTTTTGCACGATGATAACACATAAACGAAAACGTCTGTTTATTATTGCCACAGTGATGAACGGTTGCTTAACTTCAAAAATGGAATTATAGAAACTGAGAAACTGAAATCCATCTAAGATAGTCAAAAAAAAATCGGAGAATAATTCATATATGTAAGAGAAAATGTGTAAAATTAATTTGATTAAAATTATTTATCGAAAACTTTACCTTAGCGGCACAAGCCACGCAGATATTCAGACATAATTTCCTAATGTGCAATTCTCATAGAATTCTTAGCAGGGTTCGCTTAATTTTCTTTACCAGTTTTGGTTTAGCGGCGGCCTAAAATAACGCAATCGAAAAATCTGTTAATTGTGCTGCAGATAACGAATGCATTCAAATCAAGTAAAGAACACTGCAATTGATGAATTTAGGATTTTTGCGATAATCTCACAATTGTGAAATGTTGTTTAGAAAATTTATTGGATGCATTTAGATTTCAGCTTGCTTAACATAAAAAAACAGCACGCACCCTCATTTTGATATTCGAAAAAGAGAGAGACTTTACCAGCTGTCAACTAATGTTCAGTGCACTTGTTTAAAAGTGACAATTGCCATCATAATGACCTGGCAATGCTATACATAAAAATACACAGTTGGCTTTTTTATAAGCTGGGAAGACAGGGTTGAATTGTGAAGAATTTTTCCTTTTTGAATTTTAAAGAATTTTGCGGTAGGTTATTATTTGTAATTGACATAAGTCCAAAGCCCATCTTGGAGTCTATTTCAGGGAATTAATAAATTGTAATGCAAAATTTAAATACTATCCTGAGGTACATAAGTTGAATATAATTGTTTTACACTTTTAAACAGTATAATTTTTATTTTCTCATATATTATTGACTTTCTTATTAGTTATTAGTTATTATTATTATATCCTTGGAAATGTATTCTTACACATAGTTTTTAACATACTTTTCTTGTCTCATATAT
>KK500249.1:107497-121248 GCA_000688715.1 Glossina pallidipes | reverse complement strand
ATTTATTTATTTTTTTTTTTTTTTTATATTTTTTTTTTTTTTTTATATTTTTATTATTTTTATTATTTAAAACTCTACCGCACTTGAGGTTTGAACCCACGACCATTGAATTGCTCTTGCCTACTCGGCCACTCAGGCGGATAAAAAGATTTTAAATTAAAAATTTAAAAGAAAACAATCTCAGATTTTCAGATTGCAACTACAGCTATTTTATTGGTGGTTGACGTCTATTTAAAAAGAAAAGAAGGTGACACTGAAAAAAATGTAACGTATAACAAACATATTGGATCAGAAATATATTGTATCATAATGTGAAATAAACTGAGTTGATTAAAATAAGTTTTAATTAAGTTCTTCCGTATCTATTATTAACATTCGTAAGGGAGTGCATGTCAGTTAAGTGCCTCTTAGAGCTGTTTAAATGGTTACACTCTTATAAATTGATTTCGAATAAAAAATTATCCCATATTTTTATGGCACCAAAGCTTGAAATATCTAAACAGAAAACAGGAAAAAAAATGAAAAAAAAAATAATTCTGTTCCGAACAGCAACAACAACAATAAGAAGAAAAATTATAAAAGGATCATTAATGTCAATGGCACCTAGAAAAAACAACTGACAAGAAATCGGTGTAACCAGACAAAAGCTTGAAAAAAAATCGTTGCGAACATTTTTTTTTATAATTATTGTAACAAATATACCGTAGGATAAACCATTAATCACAACTGAGGGAGGTATCGTTTATAATGATCTCCGCTAATAATCAAAAAACTTTATATAAATATAATAAAAGAAATAAGAAGGAAAAAAGAAAAAAAAGAAAAAAAGCATATACACAATTGCTTAGGCGACCCTAGTTTTTATTAAAGAATGTGTACGCCAGCAAAAGAATATCGCTTTAGCGATTTTGCAGCAGTCAGTTCATCAGTGCTGTATCAGAATGTCCGCGACCTTAATACGAAACTACCCAACGCTTTTGTAAATTCTGTTAATTTCTGTTGTTTTATGGTAGAATTCACAAAAACCTGGCTTAAGCCGAGGGGATGATGAAAAGCTAGGAGTTTGAGATCTTTAGGTGAGACGGATTGAACAAAACGGGTGAGAGAGTGTTAATTGCGCTTAATAGTTGCTTACTCTCATCATTGGTTAGTCCTTCTATGTTTACAACTGTTGACTTCGTGGGCGTGATAATAAAACTACATACCTGCAATGCATATATTACATGCTCTTACATTCCTCCAGTGTCTCATGTTGCGGTCTACTTAGGTTACTTGGCAAAACGGTAAATTAATAGTACTAGGCGATTTTAATCTGCCCAATGCTTCGTGGGCTCTTAATGATGACCTTGGATGTTATGTTCCGTTTACGCATCCAATAATTGCCAATAAAATCTTCGATGGTATCCATGGGTTAGGTTCGTGTCAGCTTAATAATATCTTTAATATGAATGATAAATTGCTTGATTTACTTTTTTGCTGGGGTACCGACATATGTTTATCTCGAACTGGATCCTTTGTTTCGCCTGAAGGTAGGCATCATCTTTCGTTGTTGCTGGCCGTAAATTGTGTAGTTGGAAATGGCCCGTGTAACCAACTGATCAGTAGCGATCAGCGTTTATTTTCTAAAATGAATTACGTTAAACTTAGGAACTGCTGAGTGGCATTGACTGGGACTTACTCTCTGAAGATATTGTTGATTCGTAATCCTTTATTTACAGTCAGATTGTTCCCGTAATTTCCGGCTCGGCAGTGCTTAAGTCTTGCCATACTTGAGATTCTCTTGTTTGGTGTACCAAGTATTTACGGGCGGTCCGTAATAAAAAATTTCGGCTATTTAAAAAATTCACTCGGGTTGATTTCATTAGAGATTATATGTTATACTCTAGCGTTAGACGAGATTACAAAACCATAAAAGCGCCCTGTTATTCCAATTTTATTGATGTAACCAGACGCAAGCTTCTTTAAATTCGTAAATTCTAAACGCAAAGTAGAAGGTTTTCTTTCCGCTACGAGCTTTGAAAAAATCGAATCATGCGATGCGTCTGTACTAGCCGACCTTTTTGCAGATTTTTTTTCTGGGAAGTCTACCAATGTTCAAATATTTCGTTTGATAATTATTCGTATACATTTGATATTGTTCCGTCTTCTCCGAACAAGAAATATTTATAGCATTGTCAAAATGCAAGCCTTGTAATTACCCCGGTTCTGATGGAGTTCCATCTGCTATTCTATAACATTGTGCTGATTTACTATGTGCTCCCCTTACATATGTTTGTAATGCTTGTGTGAAAAAAGCTTACATTCCATCGGTTTGAAAGAGTGGTTTTATTTTACGCCTTTACAAAGTGCCTCACGGAAACTTATTGAGAATTATTAGGGAATTGCCAAACTTAGTGGACTGCCACTGGTAGTAAAAAGGCTTACTTCGGTTTTCTTGTCAATTATATCGCACTGTCAGCACGATTTTTTAAAAGGAATATCAAATGCTGCTACTCTTTCGGAGTTACAAGGCATTTTCCGATCATAAGTAAACTGATGTTATTTTCAAGTACTTTTGCAAAAGTTTCGACAGAATTGATCACAGGTTAGTCTATAAATTACATCGCCTTGGTTTTTCGACCAGTATGATTGTCTGGCTCAGTAGCTACTTGTCTGGGCGCGTCCAACGAGTGGTCCTGAATTATTGTCAACCCAGAGCAATTGTTGCCACTTTTGGTGTTCGTCAGGCCAGTCATCTTGGCCCGCTTTTATTTATTTTATACGTGAATGACCTTGGGGAGTGCGTTCAATATTCCCGTGTTTTAATGTTTCCAGATGACGTTAAACAGTTCCTCTGCTTTGACTCAATACGCGGTACTAAAGTTTTTGTGTCTGATCTCGAGACCCAGTGCTTATGCTGTACAATCAATGGTATAGTGCTGAATACAAAAAATGTATGATAATGTCTTCTACATGGTGTAATACGATGCCCTCTTATTGCCATATTGACAATCACATCCTGGAAAATATTTGCAATTACAAAGACTTGCGAGTTGTTTTTGATTCGAAACTCAAGTTTGGGAGTCATACCGAACTGTCAGTTAATAAAACTAGATCCCTTTTAGGATTTATAAAAAGATGGTCTAAAGCCCCATACGTTACGAAGTGCTTGTATATTTCTTTAGTTAGACCAACTCTTGAATGCTCGTCGATAGTTTGGCTTTCCAGCTATAAATGCCATATTAATCTCTTGAAGTCTCTTCAACGAGACTTCTTCATATTTGCTTTGCGAGGTTAGGGATGGGATCGTTCTCTATCTCTTCCACCGTACAGAAAAAAGACGTGAAATGTTGGGTGTAACCTCCCTCTTTAGGCTAATAAAAGGTGATGTTTATTCGCCGGCTTTATTAGAACTTATTGATATCCACATCCCCAGCAGTATCTCAAGGCACTTTGTGCTCTTACAGCTATCTCAATGTCGAACCAATTATGAGTTGTTCAATCCGTTTCCGGTAATGTTTAAAATGTTCAGCGATCATTACCACTTACTTAACCTGTCCGTTTTGTCCGTTAATAAGGGGAAAAACGTTATATTGCACAACTAGCTGCTAAACATTTATGAGCCTTCTACAAGTGTAGGTAAATTGAATCAAAATACTCTACATGTGATTTTTTCTCATTTGTTACTTATAATAATATATAAATAAGCTCATATTCATTCATCAATATATTGTTATTAGATTAGATGATGTGTGTGTATAATTTCTACTTTCATTTGGGAGGATTCCCTGTGAATCCTTCCCAGGCGTGACGAGCTGTTGTTGAAGTTTACCTAACCTGCTCGGCTTCAATGCGCCAAGTCAAGCTGTCTCTTTATAAATGCCAATTAGGCTCGGCATGAGACAGTCCCTATGGACTTTTTTTATGTTTACGCGGATTGAACGCCTTGTTTTATTTTATTTGCGAGTGAAACGCATTATGAATTGCTTTGCAACAATTGACTTTCTTTATTTTTGGCAGCGCTTTTTATACTTTATTCTACAGGTATTATAATGCTAACGTAATCAAAAATAACAATTATTTTAATAGGGGCGTCTAGCATCGTATTGCATTTCGTAATGCAATACTCAGCCAGTTGAAGTGCGACACAAGTTTTGTTTTTGTTTTTGCACAAGAATTATGCTGAATTTGCATAATTCTATCACACTTCAAGGAGGATGAATATAACGATATGCGATCACACTACAACATATCTCAGTAGCTTAATTTGACTGCATATTATATGTTGATCTCATGTTTATTTTTATTAATTTTTTCTTATTTATACTACATGTTAATTTATTTTGTTGCTTTCATTCGGCTAATGGCTTGTTCTGCACTAATTAAATAAATAAAAGATTTTATTATTTCCCATCTATTTTCGTTGTTATTTTTTTTACCTTTTATTATTATTATTATTATTATAAATTTAGGCAGAGAATAAATTCTAAGACTAATGTCTTAAAGCACTAGCATCTAAAGCTTTCGGCTTTTATTTTTATTGATATTATTATTATTATTATTATTATTATTATTATTATTATTATTATTATAAAAACTCTACCTTTTATAAAATAAAATTATACCTTTTTTCATATATGGGGTAGCTTTGTGTAGGTGTAGGTGTGTTATATGGAAGGGAGTTCAGAGGATTGATCCATCCGATCTAAGTTTTACAGGTTAATTTAGTATGTGGGAAAATTGCTACTCGGCGATTTTTGTTCACAACTTTTGAATATTGCAAAGATTTTTATATAATAACTTTTACAAAACAAAACGTCATTTGCAGAGCGTTAGCAAAAAGTACGATATATAGGTTGAACACAGAAATACATGGACGCACAGATAAGATTAAATCAGAATCATTTTCTGTATCGACCGATATAGTAAAAGATGAGTCCGCGTTAAGCCATTCTGGGTCTGACACACATCCACACAAGCGTTGTGCTTATCAAAAACCAAACCTCCTTTATGATTGGTGATTTCCAGGTTCAACACAATTAAGCTTGCAAAAATGCCTGAAGCGATGGATGAGAGCACGTACTAATTAAAATGTCTAAAACTAAGAAAAAATAAATAAAATTAATGGCGAATATAGAAGATAAACTAGACCAAATCAACAACTAGATTATTTAATATTTTAACGATTAATAATAAAAAAGAAAAAATTATTGTTTACAGACCCAACTATATACTCGTATAGATATACTTCTACACACTAGGCGAATATAAATTCTTATATAACGTATAGTATACATTCTGTGTATGACGATATATATAAACTCTTCGTACATTTGGAGTGCACTGAATACCATGACAGGTACAAAACGCAGTTAGGAAAAAGTTTAAGCAGAATTCTGCAACATGTGATGAACACATAAACAAATGTGTTGCACAACGACAAGTTGTTGTTTGTCTGAGGCGGTCTAGCAAGAGCCTGGCCGTAATACTTAGAGAAATCTAAAAGTTGGCGTAGGCATGCCATAACGGGAATTACTTCGAACCGTCGACACATATCGAAAAGCTATATTATTCGGGACTGACGGATTGGTTCGTTGGTGGTTGTCAAACACACCTCGAAACGCGGACAGTTTCAATTACTAAAAGAATTTAAGTGTCATTTCAAGCTTAACGAAACAAAGAGAGGACAGACAAAGTATGCCTAAGCTTTCGATAGGACGTGGTGCTATATTTATTAGAAATTGGAAATCGACGCTAATTTGATTTTGGGTTGCATTTAAAAAAAATTTTTGATTTGTTATTCCAGGTACAAAATTGGGACCTGAACTGTAGAAAGAAAGAAATAGTTGTTTACGAAAGCTACTGCGCCTTCTTTTGGTTTATAAAAAAAACTAAAAATAGTTTTTTATGTGACCTTAGATATATAAAAACCCGCATTTTAATAAATGTCTTCATTATTATACCTCACGTAAGGATCGCTAATGGGGTATTTCGGTTCGGACCACGTCTACGAACAATAATCATGTAAGGCCGTACTGTTGAAAAAACATTGTACAAAAAATTTCGAATTTTCTCTATAAAAAAAAGACATATTGATGTGTTAAGTGGGTATGGGAATTTGAACGTGATGGGGACAGATTTTCTTCTCCCACTTACTTCCATATAAATATTCTTCCAAAAATAAGAAAAAATTCTAATTGTTTTTAATTTACAATCGATCTTTGCTTGTCTGAAGCTCGAATTAATCATGTCTGCCCGCCCTTTTCTTGCCCGTCTTGTAATCATACAAGAATCGATGCTTAAGAAAGAAAGTTGAAACATTGCAGAAAAATACGCTTTCATAACATGTGTCTGTTTCAGGAAAAAAATACATCCTATTATTTACAGAAAGGAAAACTGATGACATTACGATATAATTCTCGCATTTAACTTCAGATATCGTAGTTGCATTACCAAGAAGAGGAAAAAAATTAAAAGATAACTTAAAAAAAATTCTGAAAAACAAAATATATATATATATATATATATATATACATATAGAATGTCGATATCAGCGTACATATCATTACAAAATATCCACATCTTTCTTCTCACACATAAAGAAATTTCTATAAAATGAAAAAAGTTTCAGAAAGAAGTCCCCGTTATTATTGCAGTTTGTACAAATGAATGCTTCACTTGCCATATCGACTAACTTCACTTTCTGCATTTCTTCAAATTTTGTTGACTGACATCTAAATGAATGCATTAAAAAAAAATAAGTATAATGAAAATAAAAACTTTTTTGGGGATGCAATTCAGAGTCCAATGTAATTAATGTAATAAACAGATGTATTAAAGGGAAATAAATTTGAAGATTAAAGTCTTAAAGCAGTAGGAACTTGGTTTAGTAAAAACCTTACCATACTTGAAATTTGAATCTACGACCATTAAGTCTTTTTAGACATTTTGCCTACTCGGCCACTCAAGCGATTAAAGAAAAATAAATAAATAAAAGTAATGACTAAACGCGAATGGCTTCTAGTCGTTATACAAGGAACTATGTGGAAAAGAAAGCCGTGCAGCTATTGTAAATCATAATAATAACAACAACATGTTGCTAGCATTGTCAGCCGTTTACATCACAACACAAACATGTCATAAATAAAAATTGAAAAGAGAAAGGAAAATAAACATTTCTTACAGCGAAAATAAATTAAAACGAGGCTATAAAAAGCGAAAGCAAGAACGGAAGAGTTTATCGACAAAAATATTTATTGCCGGCGGAGAAAATTACATTTTTATATACATATTAATAAACAAGTGAGGAAATTATATTCGGTCATAACCGAATCTTTTATACCCATCCACGTGATCCTACAAAAAAGGGAAAAGAACTAAATTTTGATACCATATATCATTGGGAGGGCGCGGCTGATTTTTTTTGTTCTCAAAATAAAATTGGAAATCTATATAGACTATGGGTTGTATTTTATAAGTAAAAAGCAAAAACTACGGAAGAAAAGGTGCTCACAGTTTTTGTTACATAGATGTTTGGGAGTTTTGGGCTTGTTTTTTAAAAAGTTTGGGTCATTTTCAAATTTGTTTGTAAAATTGTAAGTAATATTTTCTTTCGTAGGTAGCGGAATGTTTATCACAGATACGCCGGTCTGACGGGCAGTTGGGCGAACGGTTATGCTTAGGTATATTCTGAATTTGAAACTGACTGAAAAATCTATATACCTCAAGCAGGTTTTGAAACGTGCTTCTGTGTGTTAAAAAAGTTATGAAAAAAATGACATTATGACTCGCTATAAAATTAAGTGAGCGTGACCGATTTTTGCCACTTTTGTACAGGTACTAGGGAATCTTTTAAGAATATACAGTGAAATATTTGTATCTTTATCTGCTGTAGTTTATGAGTAATGAGTAAAAAACCAATTATTTGTTTCTTTTGAAAAACCGAGGTTTACTTAGTAATGTAGGCGTGTCCTTCGTCTGATTTAGTCAACCCCACCATGCTCATTTTAGCGGCCATGAGGATGTTTACAACGGACATTCTGCAAATGGACAGACGGACATGCTCAAATCGAGTCAGAATTTGAATATGTTTACTTTGTAGTCGGTGATGATAAGAAAACATTGCATGTGTATGTTGCATATATATAAGGCTTTCCCAATATAATCAAACGTATTTTCATACACATTATTTTATTGAAAAATATTTGCCTATAAAGAAAATATTTCTGGAAGATTGCATTAAATAACGGATTATAGCAAATTAATTCGGAGAAAAATCATTCAAACGCATAATTTTTCAGAAAAAAATAATGGTATTACGAAAAGTCTTACAACGAACACGAATGTTTAGATTTTATTCAGGAATCTAAGTAAGACAATATAACATATATTCATAGATTAAAGTAGGAATGGACAAGAAAATGAGCAATAAAACGCCTTCTTAAACTATCTCCTAACAACGAGAGCGTTGTAATAAATAATCAATTATTATATGACAAAATGCACCTAACCCTCTCTTTCACGGTCTTTTTTAAACGAATTTGATATAACACGATTCACAAATGAGAGAAAATACACTCATTTTACATGAATTTTTTTGTTCAAGCAAGAAACCAAAAAAAAAAATTTCTTTTTTCATTTTAATTTTGGCAGCGTCTTATGTATACAACAACGAAGTGCCATTGAGCGAGTACTGCGTTAGTTAGGGTTGGGAAATTGATTTTAATTTTTTTTCTTTTTTGTAATGAAAGTGAATTGTGTTTGTCCTATAAGTAAGTAACATGGATTTCATTATTAATTGTTTTACACGACTTTTTTGCACGGTTTTCTAAGGAATGTATCTACCGTGTAAAAAGAGAGTGTATCTTCCAACGTAGAAAGATGTAATAAATAACCAACGTTATTTTAAAGAAAATTAAAGCTTAACATCTTAAGTAAACTTAAAGTATTAATTGCTTGGTTTTATTAGCATTTTAATCTTTTCTTCGTTTAAAGTTATCATAAAACATTAACAATTAAGCCCTTATGGCACATAACATATAAGGATTTATATCCCCTAAGAATCCTTTTTTGTGGTCCTAACCAAAAAATAGACCGGTGTGGTCCAAATTCGCTAAGGTTGATTTGTTTGCCAATTTACTATTAGAAACCAATTTTGTGTTTTCGTATTGTATGCATTCGCACAAATTTAATATACACTTGCATCAGAAGCAGGGTATGAATTAAAAAAAAATTTTCAGCTCGCTTGATAATAGTCAACACTTACAGCGTTATGGTGTAATAGAAATTCACAAGCAGTACTTATGTGATTTATAGAGTGTGAACATTTCTGGTTGGTAATGATCCGAAGAGAAAGAAGAAAACAAACACTGTATGTGTCACTAATTACTTTTATATATATAAGTGGCATAGTAATATTGATCCAATGAGCGCTTCAACTTTTCGGATGTATGTGTATACAAAAAGTGTATATATGGAGTACGAAGGTAATACCAGAATTACTCAACAGTATCTTCGTTTTACAACATTGTTTCATTTCAACTAGTTGCGCTTTCTCCGACGTTGATTTGGGCTTTAATATCCTCTTTACATTAACAACTAAGCTTTAACGTAACTCGTAAAAGTTTGGCTCTTTCGAACAATTGTTACTATAGGTCAGTTGGTCTACTTGTGGCATCACCTTTGCGCGTACATAAAACAAAAATTTTGTGTGGCTTTGCCATACTTTTGCTTATATTCAATTCAAGGGCGTCAATTAGGTTAAGATAATTTACTGGCTGATCTGGTCGCATTTTCTTTTTTGTAACGAAATTCCTTAAGCGTACTAAATGTTAAATCGTACGTATTAGGTAGCGCTCTCAGATATAAGCACATGGTATAATGATTGGAAAGTTCTTACCCACAGCCTAAACAAGCAGACGATCATCAAAAACTTATGTTACATTAAGACTTTACTCAAAGAAACAAGCGAAAACAATTTATGTAATTGGTTTAAAGTGTTGCTGGATGAAAAAATTAAACAAAGCGCATTACATGCCATCAAGCCAATGACTTTCGTCTGTTTCCACACTACACATGTAAAGGGAAGATATATACAAATACATAAACGTATGTATATAAAGTAGGCTTGGCTTTCCACGTCTCTGCCCTCGTCGTTCATACCATGACATATCCATCAATTCAAACCACGATTCGGGTGATTTGTCGTTGTTTTATGGTTTTTGTTCGGACGAGTTTTGCAATTGCTACGCTTTATATTTCGACTTAGAATCTTAAAGTTATTTTTACTAAAATTTGACTTTGGAATGCGCGATTGAACTAATTTGTGGCTGAGACTCTCCTCTCATAATTAGCAAACTGCAGGTGTTTCTACATTCTGAAGACATCATTCTTCGGGATGTAGAAATACCTGCAAATCGCCAGCATTTCGTAAAAAAATATAGATTAAATACAATAATTTCACTGTACATCGTAAAGATGCAGTCATGTCCAGCGAGAAGAATTTAAAGTTTGGCTTTCAGGTGGACGAGCAACACAACTTGTTTCGTGAACGCTTTACAAAAGGCAGTAAGAGCCTGTGGTCGTTTGTAAAGATAATTGGAAAACGATTTACTGCATCGATACCGACTCTACTTAAAAACAACAGAATAGAATAACATAAAATTGATTAGACTAAACTGTTAGCGGGAATGTTCTATAGGAACTGCTATTTGCCACAAAGCGATGAACAGCTAGGCCTACCTTGTTCCTGTGGACGTAGAAAACATACTTGTCAAATAGAATTTGAAGAATAATTTGAAAGCCATGTACCATACTTGCCGAGGCATTGCGCAGCCTCTTCAGCAACTACTGCCATGGCCGCATTTTCATCACATGCTAGTGGACTGTCAATGTAAAATTAATATTCAAGAAGATTAACACCGCCAATCATAGCCTGCAGTACTTTGCTCGGAGCCCTTGACAACATGCAGAGACGGTCCGGATGCTCATGGAAGCAGTATTTCCAAATCTCGATATTCTTGCGAATCGGCGTAACGTAGGATGTATTTTGTTTATACGTCCAAGATACGTCCAAGGCAAGTGTTCAACAGAGATAACAAATATTAGTCCACCAATGAAGTCTTCGGCTTCCTCAGCTTGTCCATACTTTCGTCCTTCGTTATATCGCACACTAGACAACTTCTATTCAAACCTTTTTAACCATCTGTAGACGGCTCTTGGAACCAACTATTTACGGTGATCTTTCCCACAATTGTGAAACCTACACAAAACTTACTTCCTTTCTTTCTTCCATTTTCTCTTCCCTTTCTGATTATCGGGTTAGGTGGGATGGAAGGAACACAATTCACTCCCTAAGTCCCTACTAGCAAGTTGAGTGCTTAAAAAAAATTCAATATATTGTTCTGTTTTATTTTGCTTATACCTTTTCACGCTTAAACGTCTTCGCCACACAACTTATTGAAAATGAGTTCAATTTCGCAAAATTGGATGAGACAAGAAATCTAAGATAAATTTTGAGTCCGACAGGAATATTGCGTTCCTACTGGTGTAATCGACAAATCAAAAGACTTTGTGAACGTAAAAACTGTCCATATTTAAATATTGCAGAGCTTTTTAATTTTGATGTGTTGCATTCTAGAAGTCCAACACTTCTTCTTCTTCCAAATTTGCGCAACAAACCAGTATGCGTAAGATGTCAAATATATTTAACTGCATTAATGAAGACACGGAGCTAAACTGTCACATTTGCTTTTAAAGATTAAAAGTCACAAATTATTCCCTCAAAGTAAGTTTGAAAAATTTCGCAAACTTTATTGAAGTAGTTGTTGTCAGCTTAGGAATCTTCTTTTTAGTATCTATGGCAGATTAAAAGGAAATCCTATGTCCATACATGTATTGTGTACTAATGACACTTTTTCGATTACATTGGAGAGGTTTAAAAATATGAATAAATATGTTATTACTTTTAAGCTACGCCAGCTGCCCGTAGTCGTCTTTATTTTTTTCTAAAAGGCGTCTTGAAGAATAACATAAACAAGACGTACTTGTGATCTTACATTTATTTTATTGAATTTCTTCCTCTTCATAACAAGTTCCCTCATATTGAATCCTTAAAATTTTATCCCAAGATGGGTATAATTTCTTACCGGTTGCGTGCGTTCGCAATGTTTAAAAAACCTCACTACATATTTTTATATAAACTTGAACTTATTTGTTATCTAAACTTGAAATTCTATTAAATATGTCAAACATGCCGCTGTAACTCCATCACCCCATAAGTGTAGGCTTTTAATTCGTATGGCGATAAAGAGAAAATTCTACAAGTAATACAAAGAGAAACGTCACATATTTATTGGTCGCGAATATATGCCGACGCCATCATCATAAGTCTTCTTAGATTATTAAAAAGCTGCCGCTTCAAGATCGTTTTACTACGAAAGAGCTTTTTCAACTAATATGAAGTTTTGTTTTCATCAGCTGCAGAAAACACTAAACATATGCCTTTCGCACACATATTCATGTGTATATTAATGGTTTGTTTTTATGCTTTCGGTATCATTTTATTCAGTTGAAATATATTATGCAATATTTGTACACACTTTAACATATTTCTTTTGCATTTTTATTTTTTTTTGTTTATTATTTTTAACTCCCTTTTTAACTCCCTTGTAATATGCAGCAATCTTTTCTATACCAATGTCAAATGTGACAGCAGTTTTTTCAAAACATTGAATTGAATAAAATAGTGTCATGTTGCCAATCAAGGTCTTTTAAGTAACAAAGAAACGAGTGTTACAATGACCCTCTCTTGGAGTATGTACATGGACGTGTGTATGTATATACGAGGAAGACCAGAATTCTTCTCTCGTGTCAGTTGTACACTTGTTTTTAGGTTACGTTAAGTATTTAGTGCAGGTTAAGTTTACAACAGTTCACGGGTGTTATAATGACCCTCTCTTGGAGTATATACATGGACGTACGTATGTATATAGAAGGAAGACCAAAGTCCTTCTCACGTTTCGATTTTTAAGTTACGTTAAGTATTTAGTGCAGGTTAAGTTTACAACAGTTAAGCTACAACAAGAAACATTGTGGAAACGGTAAGATTGTCATTTTCAAAGTAAGTCAGCTGATGTACTTCGAATATAATTATATTGATGGCTGGCATCGCCGAAAAGTAAAGTTCATTTAAAGAGCCAATTACCGACTGCGCCTTTTTTGCTCGAAGCGTCGACTGGAGTGGACGTATCAATAGTTCTTTTATCCGCTTGAATTGCAAACAGTGTAGTGAGTGTTGAGTTTCCACGAAAAATTTTAGAGACGGACGGACGCAAACCCTTGGATATATAATTCCATAATATGAAGTTTATTTTCTAGGATGCGAAACATCTTTTGCAAGTAGGTGTCGAAGAATGTAAATACCAATCTGCATTAGACTGTGTGGGTCCTATTAATAATTACTTATTGACCCAAATAGAGTTGCGATCAACATCAAATTTTAAACCGATCTAAGCATGTCCGTCTGTGTAATTTCCATTGTAAACTTTCTCCTGGCCGCATAGATGAAGCTATCGACTTTAAATTTGCAGAAACATTGGAAATCCTTGCACGCTGGCTGGTATTGAAACTGAACCAAATCGGTCGAAGAGCACCACGTAAACTTAAACTCATAAACTATAGTAAATAAATGTGCGAAACTTTGAACGCATATTCTATAGACGATGCTGTAATGTTTGTTTACAAAAACGAAAAATGAAAAAAATTGACCACGC
>KK500249.1:40536-55757 GCA_000688715.1 Glossina pallidipes | reverse complement strand
TTCAGTGGTGGGTGTAAAAAAGCCCTTTCGTATTCCAAATGTTACCATGAATGCATTAAATCGAATTTTTTTCCTTCCATCAAAAATTTGGCACAACAACAAGCGGAACAAGCCGAACAAACCGAATACGAAATTGATACCGAATCGATCAGTGGAATAGAATGTGTGTTCACAGAGTTATTAAAGTTTTGTAGATTACTTTCATTTTTATAATTCTCCACAAAATAAACGATTATAACAAATAATTTTAAAATCATAAATTCGTTTATTTGCGAGTTCTCTTCGTAAATAATAAAAGAACGACGAGAGAAGAGAAAAGCGAATTTTGAAAAGTCTTTTCGTTTCTTGTACTGTCATAATGATTGATAAGCTTTTAATTCGTCTGACGTTATTTGCCAAATTTTTATTCCTCGTTTTACATATTTGGTAAATATAAAAATATTCGTATCCAAGTTTACCAAGAAAAGAGCTGCACGAGATAGACTTTCGTCAATTTCAATGTGAGAGAAATTACAAGCTACACAAACTTGAGTGACTTCGGTTCTCTTCTGCTGGTAGGCTTGAAAAACAAAAAAATCTCAAACTAGGAATAAATTTGTTAAAATATATTAACGAAACTAAGCCTTAACAAATTCACGTCTAGTCACTATTTTGCTAAGAGGTTCCAAATCGGAAATTGACAGATGCTTGGATAATGTATATTGAAAGCTAAACATCTTCGGCAAAGCCAGTGCAAATTATTAGTTTTTCACAAAAAATTATCTTCGTTTCAAAGTAAAACTATCATTATTTTCGTTATTGATGTAAAAGCTGACTCATGTCGTTTGGGCGAATGCAATAGCAATTTCGAAAACCTAGAATTTGTAACCTATGAGACATCCTACAGACAATATGGAAAATGGACTAATTTTAAGTTTGTAGTTTAGTTTTTTTACGTCTATATATAAATTTAAGGTTCATAATGAAACGCAAATAAAGATAATGATTTCTACCGGTTATTACTTTCATATTCTATGGTCGATGCTGCAGCATTTTTGTACAAAAATGGAAAAACTTTACCACGCCTACCCAATATTATAGTGTATACAAATTTTCTTTTTTTTTACTACCTTAACAACGCGCAGAAGCAAACTCCCATAAAATATACGAATTCTTGGCCAATGTCAAATTGGGAATACACTTAAGCCAATCCGATTGTTCTGCTGTCCATCTGCCGTTTGCATAACTTTGTAGTATTTGTGGTAAACTTTCTCCCATTAGCGAAAATGATAATATCGCCTACAAATTTGCAAAAGAATTTGGACACGCCTACAACGCCCACATGCTTATACAACAAAAAATTTTATTTTAAAAATAGAAAAAACCAGCTGCGTCCACGCTATATCATAGAGCATGAAAATTTTGTTCTTTTACTTAATTTCTCTTTCTATGGAGTCGTATTCTATCACACCTTTTTAAGGTTTCACATCGAGCAAGTTATACAATATTTCCAAAGAGGGTCTCATTGCTATTCTTTTCTTGACGCATCTGTTGTTTACTTTTTCATCGCTTATGAAATCGCCTTCGGCTTACTGATATTAATCGTAAGTCGTTTGGCGATCAACTAAAATTCCCACCCACTGTAGTGCGTCTATAAATAAAGTACCGTAATACATTCATACAAATTCGATACTCTTAGTCTATACCATTTCACTACTCTTATGACCCGCTATACAATTAACCATATTTTGGGTGAAACTGGTGGATCAGTAATTAGTTTACAAAAATTAAGCCTAATAAGTAATGCATGAAAGCAGAATCACGTAGTTTTTCGTTATAGAAGGAACATTAAAAAATTGTGTAAAAATCTTGGTCCAAAAGAATAAAGATTTATGCTCAATCAATTAGATGATGAATCTTCTTGTTACTAGTTACTAGTTACTAGTTAAGATAGTTGCAGTTCTTATTTCCCCTCTTTCTTGCACTGTTGTTTAATATGAAATCACAACAAGCTTATCACAATTGTATGTTAATGTTTTGTTTTCGTCCTCCACAGGGATTGTATTGTTTACTACAAGCATTTAATACAAGCATGAAAATGAATTCAACGATTTACTAAACAAATTTCAAAGTTTCTAAGCCAGTCGTTATTGGAAAAACCGAGAAAATGTACATATTTTCAAACGTTTAAAGCCATTTATAAAGCTTAAGGTACAACATGAAAGCGGTCGCAGAGATTAAAATCATTCATGCCATTCAAACAATAGCTAGTTATGTGCCTACTCAATATACTCCCACGAAGCAAAGGCCACATTTCAAATTTGTTCATACTACTCACGCACTCTCATATGCCGGCACATCAACCTTATTAGCATAATTGCATAACCAAAACAGGAAAAAGCAAAACGAGTGAATGAATAGATTTTTAATATCTAGGTTCTGAAGAGAATTTTCGACGTTCTGTCGATTTCATCGCAACTCGTCCATGTGTGAAAATTGATTGCTGGATCAATACGCGGAAAAAAAAAATTAGCCAAAAAATCCTTGCATCATTGAGCAACCGGTTAAAAGTTGTAGTGACAAAATGGCTAAAAACAAGTAAGACAACTATAATCGGCCGTGACCGAACGTTGTATATCCATCACCTGCTAAAAAAAGTAAAAGAACTAAATTTTCATGCTCTATAATGTTGGGTAGACGCGGCTGATTTTTTTTACTCTCTAATAAAAATGGAAATTCATATGGTGTATGTTTTGTGTATTATGCGTAACCAGCAAAAAAACACGGAAAGCAAACATGCTAGCAGTGTTCGTTGCATAGACTTGTGTGTGTTTACCGGCTTAGTTCATTTTCACCTTTTTATGAACTTATGTAGGTGATGTCTCCATTTTTGCAAACGGGAAACTGTATACCACAGATGGTTGGGCAGCCGAACAAATGGAGAGATAAGCAGGTACACATGCTTCCGCATTCTGAATTTGAAACTAGTCTAGAATTTATACATTTTATGGGGTTTTTGGGGGTTGCTTGTGCGCGTTCTAAAGGTATTAAAACAAAATTAAGTTTTGACGCGTTGTAATATTGGGTAGGCGTGTTCAATGCTCTTTTTTTGCACTAGTACTACAGCATCGTCCATAGAATATATGTTTAAATTTTTGCAGATTTATCTGCTGTTGTTCATTAGTAATGAGCCAAAAGTCAATTTCTTATTTCTTTTCAAAAACGAAGGTCGACTCTCAGTTTAAACTTAGTTTACATGGTGCTGTAGGCGTGTTCTTCGACCAATTTGGCTCAACTTCAATACCAACCTGCGTGCAAAAATTTTCAATGCTTCTGCCAATACTTAAGTCGATAGCATCATTCTTTCCGCAAGAAGAATGTATATAACAGACTTTACACAGAAGGTGAGACGGACATACGGACTTGCTTGAATAGCTTCACAGTTAATACTTATTAAGAATATACACACATGTGTATTTTATGGGGTCTCTGATGCTTCCCTCTGGGCGTACAAACAAATTGAATGTACCTCTCATCCTTTAGTGATGAGTGTAACAATAATTTACTTCTTCTCACGAATTTTTTATCTATGTGCTATTCGACGCATAGATTATGTTAGTAGGAGTAAGATTTCGAGTTGTTTTATTTAGTCGTGTTATCTGTCACGTATTCATCCGCCTCCGTATTGCGTATTTCACGCGAACCCTGAAAATTCGTGCGGTAGAGGTAAAAACTTAAAGGCTGAAAAATATCATCATAGGTAAGCTATCAAGCTTTAAAATTGTGGTATTTCCTTACAAGCACACTTAAAAACCGGAAGAAGAGTACTCGGGAGAATCTAAATTTCGCAAAGTTGCCTTCAATCGCTAAGTGTCTGTAGTAAATGAATGAAACAAACCCTTCTTCGGACTAAATAAAAATTTAGAGAAAATTTGATTCATTCATTGATGCTCTGACTCTTACAAGAAGCGAAAATCTCGTGGCACATATTTTGGAAGTGCTACGTATCTCAGAGCTGCTTTAAGCTTTCCTCAATAACCTGCTACCTAATTATTAAATATTTTGTCTTTTTTCTTGTCTACTTGCAATCACACAACATTTCTATTATGTGCGTTTGCTTTGGATGTAAACGTTTATGTACATTTCTGTATATTAAGTTCTTACGCCTTGCCGAAGATATATGAGGTACAATAAAATGGAATGAAATTTGCCTATCGGTTACATTCCGTTTGCTAACTTTTCATGTAATTTCATATATGTGCTTTTGTACCACGACGAGCCAAAACGAGACCAGGAAAATTACATTCAAATTATTAAAAAAAATAAAGAGGAAAATGTATATATTTTGATATTTTGTAATATCGAGTGCGATCGAGTTTTTCTATTTTTGTACATAGTATAATAACATCCACACAACAGACTTGGGAATTTCTATTTCTCGACCTGTTATACTTTATGAATAATGCGCAAAAAACCGAATTGTTTCGCATTTGAAAATGTGCGCGTTTCTGTTATACTGTAGGCAGGTCTTGCGACCAATTCGTGGATGATGTTCTTGGTAAAGTGGCAGTCGACATACTAGTTTTTACGACCACAGACGTTACATAGACGTGCACACGTACATGCAGACGCTTAAATCGATATTAATAAAGAATGTGTTTGGTCTGGAACTTCCTTCTGGATGTAGCAAATTCTTTGACAAAAGGAATTTTGGTATTAGAAATAGAAATCGGTTTTTGCGTAATCATTTTGATGGCAAAAAATAGCAAAAAAAAAGAAGCGTGTTCCCCACAGTCACACAAACATGGTTTAGAAATTGACGATTCTCCTTCCGGGCATTGCAAGCTTTTTAACAAAATGAACATACTCTCATATTTCGTCGATGGATATAAAAATCAACTACGCCTACCCAAGGTGTAAAGTATGAAAAATTAAGTTTTCCTTCTACATCAGTCTTTTTAGCGTAACGGTGATTGGTGTGAAAGATACGCTCGCTATCGAGCATAATTTTCTTACTTGCTCTTGGGTAAACAATGTTGGAAAATATTGATTTAGTTTTAAACCCACTGTGAAGAGTTTGTCCGTTCCTCTTCCGGACCACTACTCTCTTCATCTGGCATATAATTAAGTTTTTACGCTGGCTTCTTTTAGCCCAAGCACGAACTTTCGAAGAAACCAGTTAAAATTTTCTTCAATTTCTTTATAGCTATGATTTATGAAGCGGAAGTACTTACTATACCATTTTTGTAAATGTGCACACATTTGTATAAATGCGTTATTGTATGCCAATGCACCTAATTTTTGGTTGGCATAGTGTTTGTATTTATTTTAGTCAAGGATATTTATTTTAGTATTTGTTAGATATATATATATATTTATCTACAAATACAAACACTATGCCAATCAATATGTATATACATATATATGTATGTTTATGTATAGTTGTATGTAATAATTTTGTTTCGTAAAGAATTATTTTTCATATTTTAAAAATCCCTTCATTCTTCTATTAGTTTCTCAACGTACAGATGGTTGACAAACTAACTGATAGTTAATGTACTAACTTACTTAACTAAGAAACTAGATCAGTATAAGATTGGCACTAATTCCATTGGAATATCCGCCTGACATCCCTAATTCTACACGCAATTGATTGAATTATTGATTCTTGTGATATTTCTTCCTTTGAAATTTCTATTCTGTTCAATGTCTGTGAAATATTCTTGCCTGAAGAAGCAATTAGCAAAGAATAAAGACAACACCAGGGTTTTACCTTTTTTAATTTAACCTATTTGGCAGTGTTTTCCCATCATTCGCCTAGTGATTGAGTTCTCGATATTAAATTTCGAATTAGTTGAGAGAGCCATAGGCAAAACTCACCAAGTTCTGTTTATGAAGTAATTTCACATCTAATTTTTAACCTATATATTCAACATTATTATTCTTACATACTTGTGTCTGTATCATTATCAGTTTAGTCAGTATCGTTCAATTTGTACCTACTTGTACATTGTTATAAATCTCCGGATTCGACCATGGCCTCTCAAATATATCGCAATCTTATAGTGCAGCACACAATCATTGCGTTGTGCGCTGTGCGCGATTGTGCGCCGTGCAAAGACTAATAGAACGCATAACTTGCGTGCTTTGCTAAAAGAAAGTCCTATGGTTAGCGTTTGGAAAGAATGATGTATGAAAGGCAAAAAAGTGCTTTTTTGGAAACAGAAGACTATTTTAATTATTTCTGGTAAATTCGCACTATAGTTAATAATATCATATTTAAAATTAATTATATAAATATTTTCTAGTTTTATAAAGAAACACTTGAGCGACAAAAGGAGATCGGTGACATAGGAATAATTGGTGCGATTAATGGCATAAGAAGAACCTACATGGCTTCGGTGATCCGTTTAGCCCTTACTTCAGACTTTTTCGGGCCTGAAGGCTATTAAGGGTTAGCGGCTAGCGATTTTTATATAGATATATAAAAAACAAAGCCGCTTTTGTAAAAATTAAAGGGCTGGGTTTTATTTTCAAAAGCTGAGTAAAAAGCAAAAATTTCATTTTAAAACACTTTACATTCTTTGCAGGTGAATTCGTAGGTTTACATAATACATAAAACAAAAATAAAAAGACAAAATTCATAGTTCAAGCTGTTTGTTTATTCAGTTAAAAATGCTTGGTATTTCACATCATTTCATTTTGCTAAAAATTTTCCATAATTTTGGGTTTATTTATGTTTGTATGAATTCGTTACTCATTGTATCATTGTAAACAAACAAATCAAATTTCCCCCCTATTTTCTATTATTTTTTCGAAAAATTTCGAATAGCGAAACAGTTTTCAAGGTAGGCGTTCCAAATGAGAGCTATTTACCTGAAATATACGTAGTCAGCGCCCTGATTTTGTGTTCATTGTGTTCAGCACATATGGGCGGTTCGCGAATAGTGTTATAATATTATTTCCATCCGATTTGTCGAATTGTTACATCAAAATTTTGTGCGCACATGCACACCGATGTAATAATCCTTGCCTTCTCTCTATATTAAAACTTTTTCCACGCATTGCTCCCCCTGACCACTTGCCTGTAAACGCTTTTTTTTTTATCTGATTCACTATTACCGTGAAATGTGAACATGAAACAGATATTAAAATTTTTATTTTTGTCGAACATGTTATATGGTTCTTAGGTCACTGAAAAATATTCTGCTTCGAAGTAAGACTAAGACTAAGAGAGCCGATAGCTGATCGATTTAATAGCTTTTGCAGAGTTCTGCAATATCAGTCAAAACAAGTGGTAAGAAAAGGGCAAGGCTGCCTAAAAAGAAGAGATGGCCAATGAGACTAGGTTTGGTGAAAAGAGCCGATATAGCATATACTACCAAGGAATGCACAGACAAATAGAATAATCTGGCACGACAGAAAAAGGCTGAAAAGTTAGCTAAGACGTGGCTGGTTAGATAAGTAAGAAAAAAAAAGCGGCGATCCACTTTATTACCTAGATGAGGTAGTAAAGATACTGGACTAATTAAGGATGCGGTAAGTTAGTGAGAGAACGAAAGATCGACCAAGCTAACTAAGATTTGGTTAGGATTGTTGAGATAAGTTTGAGTAGGCGAAGAAGATGCAACGATAGGTAGAAAAACTCTAAGCTTTATAAGAAAAAGCTGGAGTGGCCTCTTTAGCAACTTCTTTCTCTGTCCTTATTCCCGAAAGTGTAATTGGAACAAGAGAGACCTAAATTTCACTTTATGTTTGCATGTATGCATGATTATATAAATATATTTTTACCCATTAATATCTTATCAGTACTTCGTCTACAGTTCATACATTACCGATATTTACTTTACGCATTTACTATTTTACTCTCTTCAAAGAAATAAAAATATATATATTTCTACATTTTTTTTATAGTAACTGACGATAGGTGACGGAAATTCTTTAAATTCAGTGGTGGGATTTTATTGAGTGACAAGAGTGGATAAAATAAAATAATCATGCTTTTAAAGGAAACGACCAAGGAAATCAATATCAAACAGGTCTATTAAATTTTTGTTGTTATCAGACCATTTACTCGTCCAGAAATAGTAAATAGTTAAGTTTCGAGGAGCTATCAAGAGTGTTGGGCACTAAAGATTTATACTTCTTTTATGGTTACAATCAATGCGATTGGAGAAAACGACTATTTATATATGTCTATACGAAATTTAAAACCAATTAAGACTTGATTTCTGGTTATCATGAAAAGTTGCGTAAAACAGCTAACTCAGCTGTCGGGTTTTGTATCAGTAAACTTATAAAACTCACAAGCTGTTACACACTTTCGTCACCTCCATTAGATTGGTCATATAAAAATGTTAATACACAATGGGCAGATGTGTGCCAATATGGGAATACGCATGTGATTATATAATAAATTTTCCTTATTTTTTTTTGGTTCAAACTCACCGTAAGAACAAAAAAATATAACATAAAAAAGAAGAAAGAGAAACTCTAGGCTCTGTTACATCTGCACTCGTTGAGGTAGAAAATTGAACACCAATAGAATTTCCGCTAACAAACCAGGCAAAGTCAAAGTAATAATATCTCCATCTTTGACTTAACCACACATGAAAAAAATGGTCGTATGTCGTAACGTATTTGTGTATTTAATGCTTTGTAGTGTAAAATAATAATCTCGTTAAATACGCATACACGTCTACAATCATGCTCACGTTCATATGTACTTGGTTATGCTCTTCTACATATTCGATGCTAGTGCTCCCTTACATTGTTGCTTATTGGCAAAAAAGATTGTATCGAAATTTTATGGACAACGAAAATTCATAAAGTCATAATAATAAGAAAAGGACAGAATGCTTATAGCACATATGTAGTAAAAGCAATAAAAGCATATGCAAAGGATAGGTGAAAAAGGTTTCGTCAAATGTACAAAGACATAGGACGAAAGAAGTATCAAATTAGGGCTTGTCGTGGTAATCATCAATATTTATTATATCTCATTAAAAATTTCTAACACTGGAAGCGATGCCCTTAATTTTTTTGTCGAAACATTTTTCGCAGGCAGGGCCAAGACATAAACGCCAAAACGAACAGAGCTTCATGTAGGTAGGGAGACATCGATATATAAGAAAGCATAATCGGACAAATGGAAAGAATCAGACAAAGCAACATTGGGATGAATTTACCTAAGAGCAGGCAGAGAGATGAGCAGTTGTGCGAACATGTAGATGAACAATACTTTTACTTGTAATGAACCGAATACAAAAAGTAGCACATCTTTACCATCCGGAAGTTGGACACGAAATAAAGAAAAATATATGGCGGCCCTTACGTAGCTTGAATAATAGCAACTATTAACCTATATTTGTATTTTTCTCAATGTTCAAAGGAACCTTATTCCTGAAATTTCCTTAAGCTAACTTTAATAAATCGTTCAAAATTTATCAGTGCCGTGATTTAAACAAGACAGAAAATTACACACATGCATAGTCGCATACAAAAAATTGTTCTCGACTCCTCTTTAATTCTTTACTTCTGGATTGTGATCATTTTAATGAGAACGTTAAACAACGTTAAACTCATGTAATTTTTGTTCCTATGTATAAACTTGTAGGTTAATGTTATTGTATCGTATATAAGTTTTATTGCCAGCAACTTGTCTTAACTTTTTGTGTCACAGTGTATTCATTCCTTTTATTTATGCTATGAATGAGATGTAATCGTACACAACTTCTGCACTTAAAACATTTATTTTTTATTTAATTTTATTTATCGTTTCTTATTACACAAGCTGTTGGTCATTAAAATTATTCAAGGGAGATATATAGATATATATTTGTATACATAAAGGAAAGCTTTAAGTACATATTTCCTATATTTTACACAAGTAACAACACCATAGTAGACCCATATTTAAATGTCCAACACTACTTTGCTTAAGACAAGTGCTCGTACGACTTTGCAAGATAAGGCGTTACATTGGAAGTGAAGAAAAAGTGGTCCGCACCGAACCATCTTCAAGAGCATACGTCCTTGGGTCAAAAAACGTCGCGTCCAAATTCTATCGAAATATTGTGAAAATTACGACTTGGAGATTGAACACAAGATGCCACCACGGACAGACAATTTTAGATTTAGAAAGTTATTGAGAATAAAAGACGGCTCTATCGCATATCCTTCTGAGTGTTTTGTACTTCTGCACAGACTTTATTTACTCCCTTTTATTAAAAGTGACGTAGGATACAATAAAGTTGACTAAAGTTGACTTTTTGTTGCTGTCTCAACTAGCGCTGCATATTTCGATTGCCGATTAAAAATATTGTCGTCTCGTCATATCTCGAAAGCAGAAAGACGACTTTCTCCTCTTGTCGCCAAGAACAGAACACCTGCGTTTAATAGTTCTCTTTAAAGCCCACTGTAAACAAATAGAAACCACGGGATAATAATCGCAAATTATTTTCGGACAATCTGACAAAATTACTAAAAAAAGACTTGTTTCGTTAAGAGAATAAACTCGTCAAATTTTATTGATGACCGTCATACCACTACTGCAGAATTGATGTGTTTTCTAAAAGGTGAATGTATATAATATCAACTTCAATCATTTTTACGTAATATATTTAATACACTGTGTCTCCCTACAGTTATATTCGGTTGTCTGAAAGATTATTTGCCATGCGTTTTGTAAAATTCACAAAAGAGAAAGGAAATTATTTACTTAGTACTTTAGCGTTATTGAACTAATTATGATCACTCATTCATAGCGGAACTTTCAATCTTGGTGATTGTGAAAGCGAAAAGAAAAATAATTTAAAATATTTATAAGTTGATTAGTATATAAAAATCTTTTGTGCAAAAGAATAAAAATATAATCAAGAGAGAAAGGCGACAACATATGAGCAACTGCCTATTTTCCTCTCTGTTTTTGCAAAATCTTCGTAGCTAATGGGGAAACCCGCAAAGGTGTGTGAATGATTCTATAAAACATATATACAGGAGCAGTAAGGGCAATATTCTATTAAACCCTTCACTTATAAAAACATAAGTTTAGGTATATAATATATTTTTAGATAATGGCTGCATATCAACTTTTAAAAATGTGTTAATCGACAAGCAATCGTCTCCATAATAAATAAAAATGTTTAACTTACAGGTCTTGGTACGCAAAATAACCACAGTTCGTAATGTGTGTATTTAAAAGTATATATCGCGATGCATTTGTTCACTTTCATCCCTCTTCCTCCAAAAACACTTTTATTTGGCTTTTAAATTTCACATCGTCTGGATCTCCGGAGACCATGCAATCACAAACAATATCTTTCTCGTTCTCGATCAACATCCTAGACGTAAGCCGGGATTCATAAAGTAAAAACGGTAGGACAATGCAACTAGATTAGGTAGATAAGCAGTGCAGCACGAATATCTTCCTTGCACTGTCAGGGCGCCCTGGGACAGGCAGCATGAATGCCTCCGTCCAAGGAGCTAGAAGTCAATTCCAGGCATTTTGCTAGGGCTGTCCGAAAATTTCATTTGGGCTCTAACTGCCGTAGGGTCATTTCACTACATGTAAATCATGTAAAAAGTGTCCCGTCGATCAATGAAAAATACTTAGCCTTATGTTCCTTATAACATAGCACCTTTTTTTTTACAGTAAACCCTTGCACCGGCTAAAGAATATCAAATTATAAACAAAAATGTTTTTAACCTTCTTGTCGAGAATATTTAAACCTTTTAAATGCGACTTTTAGCAGTAGTTTCCGATTTTATTTAAATGAAAGACCTTGAGATACATCGCCGAACATGGATTAATTGAATATCATATTGATCAAGAATTTACCTAAACTGCGCGGAAGATACTTTGGAACGTTACAGTCGGCATAGCCAAGTTAACGTACGACCATTCTACAATGATTTTGCACAACACAAAGTCTCAATAAAGACCATGCAAATATATCTTACAGCCGCAAATTGTACTATACATAAAAAAATATTTTAAAGCCCATACGTACGAGCGGAAGGTAAATAAAATCTTATGCGTACGAATAAACAACAAAAATATGCATTAAGAAACACCAATATTTGTATCTCTGGCGCAGGTAACGTTTATACGTATTTACGGATATGTGTGGCGAACTTGTATAAATACATGTGCATTTGTAACTGAATAAATGTACTGACAGTATATTTATGCATCGGTGTGCATATTTTGCATGCAACTTGTATGTGTTTTTCGGCAGGATATATGTGACTAGGAACATAAAAAAAGAGAAAAAAGTAAGTAAAGGAAACGTTTCCTGCAGACGCAGAAGTAAAAATGTTAGCGACTAAAAGTAAACACGTGAACCCACGAAATGTTATCAATGGCACGCATTACGGTCGCCAAAACTGCGCTACATACAATGGTGCAAACGAAACACATAACCATAAAAGTTCTGGATGCTAAGGAACTGTTTCATCATATAACTATTCAAGTTTTCTAAAGGAAAAAGTTGATAATATTCTTGAAAATTTGGTTTGGAACAAATTCTTATTTTAAAGCCGTATACATGTACGTAAAAAACCTGTATTTTAGTATTTTCATTTAGTGCTTAAAACACTTTTAGTACACTGGAGCTCATAGACCCTGTCTCGTTTATACCTATTGTGCTCTTTTACAACCAACACAGGTCCAGTTTTCCATTCTCTTTATGTTTCATATTAACACAGGTTGTAACATGGTATACTTTAAGTGGTGTAGTGAGCACATAAGTCAACATTAGTCCAAGCAAGCAAACTAAAAAGCATGCCAAAAATAAGATATAAAGTCACACCCCTCACTGCTAGATAAGATAAGTAAAAGGAAACTTAACAAAAGTAAACCACGTAAAGATAACCTAACTTAAGAAAGGCATCGAAACAACTTTCTGACCATGATTCTCCTACTATGAACTCGGAATAAAAATAAAAGTAGTGAATAATGAACGATTACTAAATACGAAAATATACGCATATACATAACAACTGTTTCCAAAGAAATTTCTTGAAATATTATCCACTACTACAACCGGAATATTTCTAGTGAGACTATTTTGCAATTCTTCATAATGCTACGATGTGTAAATACACCTAATTTCCTTTTACTCGAATTTTATTTATACGAAATTCGATTTAACACGAGTTAAAAAGAAAAATAATTCTCTTTTTACACGAATTGTCTTGTTTTAACACGATTTTCAATATTTTTTGGATTTTTTTTATGAGTTTTCGTAATGAATTTCTTTGGCGAATTTGTTTTCTTTTTTTGATGGTTTCATTAACTTTTTCGTTCTCGCTCCTCACAAATATGCATTGTAACTTCACGTTGTATTTTTCACAGTTCATGTAGATTATCCCGATTATATGCGTATATGAGTGGGATTATGCATAAGTAAAGATGTTGTTATGCTTATGCATAAAGTAAAGATCTTGTGTATTTTGTCCGCAACTTAATTTGGTTTTTCGCAGATGGAGTTTATTTTAATTAACGAATTAAAATATGTAAGCGAGAAATGAACTCTTAAAGGAACCCTAACAAGATTTTTTTAAAGCTGCTTATTGTACTTTGCAGCTGATTTTTAGGTCTGGAACCAATCTACTATTTTTCCATTTAGACAACATCTCTTTTTGCAAGAATTTTTTTGCATGAATTTTTTGGGGACTTTTCTATCGCGTAAAAAGAGAGTTAGGTGTGCGTACGTACTCCCACTTCTACTGGTTTTAACAAAATTGTATTGTTTTTTTTTATACCCACCAACGGAATTCATTTTGTCAACACGTTTGCAACGCACGGAAGGAAATATACATATATCTAATTCGATGTAAGCATGTCCGTCTATCCGTCAAATCGGTCGAAGGATGCGTGCACAGCACGACGTAAACTGAGAACCCCTCCCTTTTCAAAAAAAAGATTAATTTTTTGCTCATTACTTATAAAGTACAGCAAATAAATGTACGAAAATTTGAACACATATTCTTTGGGCGATGTTGTAGCATTTGTGCACAAAAATAGAAAAAATTGACCCCGCCTACCCAATATTATAGTGTATCAAAATTTACTTTTTTTTCAATACCTTAACAACGCGCAGCTTCAGCGCAGGCTGCCCCATAAAATAATCCAATTCATGGCCAATTTCAAATTTGGAATACACCGAAGCATGTCCGGCTGTTCGTCTATTCATTTGTCTGCTTGCGTAACTTTGTAAGATTTGCGTTAACAAAAGTTAAGATATCGCCTACAAATTTGCAAAAAATTTTGAATTGACGTGAAGTTTTTGAAAGGACACGCCTACAACACCCACAGACCTATACGACGAAAATGTCTTTATTGGATACTGGAATATTATTATTTTGAAATAGAAGAAATCAACTCCGCCCACTCCACATGAAAATTTACATCTTTTACTTGATTTGTCTGTTTTAGGATAGCGGTGATGGGTATAAAAGTTTCGGTCCCGAACGAAATTAGTTTTCTTATTTGTTCTCTTTTTAGTTGCATATAAATTGTAATAAATTAAATAACAGCTGCGTAGTAAAAATTTCACGTTTTTTTATCTTTTTTCCAATGTTAGGATTACACTTTTTAATATCACTTTTTGGCGCCGCCGTTGCTAAACGCTTTAATGCCCCGATGTTTTTATGAATATTCCCTGCTACTTTAGGTTGATAGCGGATGCGATGGTGTAAACCATTTTGTGGTCATTGTTGACGCTATAGTCTTTCTTTTGGCTGTAGTTGCATATAACTCTCTGGAACACTTGTTGTGTGCAGATGTTGTTGTTGGGGCTGTTTTAAGTAATTTGTGCGGTGATGATTGCCATACGAATTCAACTGCTGTGGTTACGACACACGACACGATGTGTTCTGTTTGTCCATATTATTATTGAAGTTGTTAGAATTCTCTGCTACAACATGGTGTTGTATATAAAGCCCATTAGAATTTATTTTCTAATTGTAATTCATTTGTTAACTGCTCTTCCTTTCTCAGAGCGGTCTTTAACATTCACCCTCTTTTGCGGAGTTTTAAAACATTTCATATTTAATGCTTTTGTATAGGCAGGGAATTTCAACATTTGTCCCTTCCACACTATACTATGGTTGGTTTAATATTTTTTTTCTTGACTTTTAGTTATTTCTATATTTTTTGTTCTATATTTTGTGACAAAGATAGCTAAAATATGTTCGTCTTCTTGTTTGTTGTCCTAATAAAAATAGTTGTCTCTATA
>KK500249.1:21393-33348 GCA_000688715.1 Glossina pallidipes | reverse complement strand
TTAATTATAATTAAGCTTTAATCTAAATAAATAACCTTTCTTAATTTTCGCTTTTTTCAATCAATGTACATTTTATTTTAGTTGAAAGTTTTCCCTTTTTCTTCTTCTACGACCAATTTCGATCTTTCTTTTTCTCAGGTTTTTTCTTGAAGACATAAGCAAAACGACACTAACGCAAAAGACCACCACCACCGAACTCTCAAGCATAGAATTTCTTTCTTCCAACAAAAACGTTTCTTTTCTTCCTTGATCTCTTCTCTTTGTATGCATAGCGGCAAGCCGCGACTTTTGCGATCGTGCTATACCGAATAACGGCATGCCGTTATTACGACATCTCATGGTTAAATCAGACCGGCAGATCCCCTAGCTTGGCTCGGACTATAATATACTAGGACTACACTATGCCATACTATACTATATTATATTATACTATGTTAATACTATACGATCCTATACTATATTACGCTAGTAATATACTATACGATGCTATTACTATACTAAACTAAACATACAGCTTGCGAAAAAAAAACTCTATTGCATGAAAAGCTTAAAATGGCACCTGCCACCTCCTTTTTTTTTATAAAGCTTGTGAATATTATCTTTTGCTTAGCTTAACTCTTTCTACGTCATTAGTTAGAAGACAAAAACACCTTATATAAGGTCTTTTTTTATTTATTGCTATTTGTTACATAAGTTATAAACGAAACTTAATCCCTTCATTGTGCAATCCGACACTGCCGCCCCGAGAATCTCCATAAGTTTTGAATTTGCTTGCTTCATGTCCACATAAATAGTTTTCCCAGTTAAGAAAACAAACAATTAAAACTTGCTTTAACACAAAAAATAATCTTAAGCATAATTAAAATGCTTTCCCTGGAACGATGGGTATCGAAAATTCGTCTCAAAGCGTTTACTCCTTTTTCAAATTTTATGAAATAATGAACGAAATGAATAATAAAAATTTTAAGAATCGTTTCTTTGCATTGAATAAATGAAAAAAAAATAAATCCTCTTATGCTTCTCCACATACATAGTTTTAAAATATGGTTTTAAAATATGGTTTTATTTAGGTAAAAGTTTTGGTCAGTTTTTAATACTTTTTCCCTTTATAACACGTCTTTATTTGTAAATTGACTTTTTTTACACAATGATGTGTAAAACTTACTTTAGCCGTAAGTTTTTAATGATGACACTTAACAGCAAAACAACAAACTTCTGTTATCTAGTCCTAAGCCTTTAATTTTCTTTGGTTTTTTACATAGATTCTTTAATCAGGTCTAATATTTTTAAATACACGTTTGTTTATTTGAATTTTTAATGTTTTTTTGAATAAAAATTTTTTATTATATTTCCTCTTGATCTAATTTGAATTGCATTTAATTCTTCTTTCACCTTCTTCTTTACTTCCGACACTCTCCTTGGTCTACTTATAGTCTCTACTCATATTTAAAAATAGAGACCGCCAAGACAATGCAATGACAGATCAATAAAAAAAAACCGCGCCCATTTTCTTCCATAACTCAAATGACTGCTTGTTCGTTGCACCACAACCCACTTGAATGCTTCGCTTTGTCATTACATGTCTTCGTTCGTTAACGGTTTAGTGAGTGCGATATATAATAAAGGGAATCCATTCCTTAAAGCAAAACCAAGCCTAAAGCACTCTCGTACTATACAGACGAACTTTAGGCTTTCTCTCGTTTTATAATTCTTTTCTTTTAGTTTAGTTATCGAACATTGTCGGTACAATACGTGGATTATAAAAGGAAAAACGTATTAGATTTAATAAGTTGAATGTGTATGTATGTGAGTACATGGATATGTATATTAATAAATATTATATATGTACACATATTTGGGTATGTAATTAAATTAAAAAATTCGTACATTCGAATAAACACATTTCCATTTACATGCAAGTGTGCATGCAAAGGAATCGTGTCGTATGTGTTTCTAGACAGTTTCTTTGTTTGGTTTCATTTTTCGGTAGGTTTTTTAACTCGGCTGTCAAGTTCATTCAACATTGTGTCAGTAACAGAGACAGCAATAGAATAAAGCGACATATCGTTTCATAGGGTGTATGTAAAGATTATAATAGGATCTAAATAGAATTTGCTTAGTATAATACTTTTCTTTAAAAAATAGTCGGAAAAATGTTGTCGGCAACATTGCACTTTTTTTTTTATTTAAATTAAGATTTCATAGAAATAAAATACTTGATTAAGTGATATTTTTATATTTTCTCTGCAGGTAAGTTCTTGCATCAAAGTGTAGGGTGTTTTAAAACTTTTAAATTTCTAAGTTTATAAAACTCACATATGTCAACTTTGTTTTTTCTTTATTGTCATTAGTTTTCTTTGGTGTCAGATGCCAGTTTTTTGTTGAACTTCATCTCTTGTTAAAGGCTAATTCTTGGTGTCATCGAAACTCTCAAAAAAAAAAAAAATTTGAACAATCTTTTAATAATTAATATAAAGAGAAATTGAATTGAATGTATTATTGCTGGTGTCAGGCTAGACAAAGAGGTTATCTCGATCGTTTTCGCTAGAATTAACTCTTGGTAAAAAGGAACACCTAAATACAAGAGTGTATACAAAGATATTCACACTTGCATGAAACGCCGCCAATGATATTAATACCAAGATTGTGACGGGTTCCGGCAAGAATGTTATATCTTAATCGATGAGTCAATGCTGCCAATGGTCGTTATCTCGGTAAGAGTGTAAACCTAATATAAATAATATTGAGCTTAAGAAGATAATTACTTTCAATTCGTCAAAATTTTACATTTGGTGTGAAGCAACAGTTGTCGCCATTGCTGAGCACACTGTAAACTTTGCATACCTGTTTCAATACAAGAGACTCACATCTTCCTTTATATCCCTCAAAGCCATTACATGCTATAGGATTGTGAATTGAACGGGAAATTTGGTTGAAATCCTAAGGATTCTTAGAACGTTTGGCCATTGGATTAGCGTGTCGGAAAGATCTGTCTGTAAGTTTCTCTTCTTGAAGATATCTCTTTAATGAAAGTCTGTCCATCGTGACATCTGTTTATGAATAGATAAAAAAAAGTAGAAAAGAGATAAAAAATAGAAAGTTAAGCTTACAGGGAGAATTTCTTAGTGAAAGAACGACTTTTTCCTTATTGCTAGCGCAAATACATTTTTCATTTGATGACCCGTTGTTGCTCAGTTACCTACCACCTTTCTCTGAGATCTGCAACATAGATATATATTTGTATGTCTAAACAATATCTATAACTTGTATGCCTGCCTACGCCTAACTTGTATGCCTGCTTGTCTAACAAGATAAAATTATGAACGTCAGGCTCCACTTTTGGTGCCACTTTAAGGTAACATAGTTATCTATCGTCATCATGCTTGCCGTTACCTTTATCATCAAGGTCTGTACCCTGTTCTCTCCTTGGTTCAGCTTATCGTCGTTAAGGCACGTTTAACAGTTTAACTTATAATAACTAACGCAAATTTAAAATTGGTCGCTTATGACATATATACATTCATAAACGCAAATCTATATACACATTAGTAAAGCCTTAATAAATTACGCATCAGGAGCGTTTTGGTTCAGTTTACATGTTTGTTGTATCGTTTTTTGTCTACGCAAACATAATATTTAGAACATTTATAAACGCGTTGATATAAGGCCAACAAACATTCACAATATTCTTTCGAAGTATTCATTGTTCTCCTATTTCTTGTATTTCAAATCATCCTGATGTTAATAAAATTATCGTTAACTTTTAAATCGCAATGTATTTTCGCACTTTCGCTCTTGCTATCTTTCCTTTTTTTCTGGTGACGTAATTGAACGTAAAAATAATTTCAATTTTTTTGTTTTCTTAATTAATCTTCGCGACCGCGTGTTTCGCCCATCAATCTCCCCGACCAACAGCCCTCCTTTTACTTGTCCCTTTTTTTCTTTCCTCGGCTTTCTCACGCCAATATTCCCTGCTCATTCAACACCAACTTCATTCCTTACGATCGTTCAAAAACTCATGGTCAAAATTAACAAATCCCTGTGCGTTTGCAATTAGAACGAATGCTACAGATCATATGTACCAGAACCAAGGTCAATCGATTATGTTCTTTTTAAAGTGGGGGCTAACGAGAAAAAGTGCTTGTTAGGGTAAATTAGGCTTTTGTTGCTAAAAGGTACTACTTGGTTCCCTCTACAAAAATTTGAAAAAACCCATGCTTCTTTCTCTCGATCTTGGATCTGAATTTTTAAACACTTTAGTAACTCCTCTATACATCATTTATTTTTAACTTTCTTGTTAGCGTCTAGCAAATAAATGCAATTTTTTTCTTTTCTTTTAGACACTCTCTCCATATCAGTGCTGTAATTAGCTAACGAAGATAATAAAAAACGCAAGACAGACAACAAGGGACATCGTTGAACAGACTCAACGAAATCAACATAGCATCTATAACTAAAAAGCCAAACAACACATGAGTTTTGAAGAGGTGATCTAACTACAAATGCACACAAGCACTTGGTAAGGTAAGGGCTATTGAATTCTTCACACCTATTTTTTACAAACCAAGAAGCTTTATTAAGTGAAACCCCTATATAAATATCAAACTTGAGTTTCTAGTCAAAACCAACTCCTAAATCTCTCTAATTGAACATGGATTCTTGCATGTTTTTGAATTCAGCTCCACACAATTGGTTGCACACCACGTACGCAGGTTCATAAGATCAGACTGAAGAAATTTAGTATTCTGTATTGAATCAAAGGAGAGGGAGAGTTAAACGTCGTCTGCGAACATTAAAACAGGGGAACGTTGATTGTACTCAGGAAGGGCATTCGCAAATAATGAAAATAAAAGCGAGCCTAGATGACTGGCATTAGGAACACCAGCAGTGACGAAAATTACAAGAACTCAACAACACCCGAATGGTGCGACAAGAGAGGTAGCTAGTAAGTTGACGTAATTCAAAGATTCACAACCCGTGGTCCCATGAAACCCGATCACTTTGTTTTTGCTCGGAAAATGCTTTGTAAATTCGACTACGAAACTCTAAAAGATTAGTGGAAGTATATTTAACTTTAAAAAATCCTGCTGACAATGCGATATTATTATTTTTATAAAACGGAGGTAAGCTTTTTTGTTACGAGTGATTCAAATAGTTTTGGCAGTGCATTAAGCCTGCAAACATCCCTATAATTCTCAATAAATTAGATATCCTATGTTATGATATGACACTTGGTCACAGCATGAAAAAAATATTTAGGATTCAAAGCAGGATAGTTCGATTGATCAAGTGTGGAAATGACCAACGTTGGTCAAAATTATATTAAATGTTTACATTTTACTCAGATGAGGCGCGGCACAGACATTTTTCTGCTTCTTGAAACTCCATATACCACTGCACATTTATTTTTATTGATAAATGTGGTGCATGCACTTCAAAAAACCAGATTAAATATGCAATGAATTATGTTCGGTGACGTGCTGCCGTTGGTTACCAATAGGCCGTGCAGTTTGCAGTATGCTTTAGCATTAGCACTATTGGTATGATTTTCCCATATTAACTTCGCATTCGTACATATACTAAGATGTACAACCGTATCAGTACGTTGAACCGGCTTTCTATTTATACCTATTTCTTATTGTTAGCCAATATTGGCGTTTAGCGTTGTTCAGTACGAACCTATTTAGTGTTGCCCAGAGCTGGCAGTTAAATCTTGATTTATTCTGTCCACACCCATGTTCAGTCAGTTACGATTACCACTCAGGTATAATTATATACCATCAGCATAGATGTGCACCTTGCTGTGCCTGCGCTATATTATTAACACGCGGGGTGTAGCACAATTTTGAATACAATTTTAACCTTTTTTCGACATGAAAGTATGTCGAGAGAAGAAATTGTTCTCGCACCAAATCCTACAAAAGTAATAAAAAGGATTACTTTTATCATTACTACGCATCACCTGTCTGTTTATACGTTTTTTCGTACATTCATGATTAAATATATACATCACATTTTGGTGTTGCTGACATAGTTCGTTGTCGTCAAAGGAAGAGAAATGTACATAAGGAAGAAAAAAGTATTATAAAAATTCGCATGTATTCGCACACACAAGAGCTATGAAGCGCTCAATTGCTCTCGCTTACACAATTCCATACAAAGCTTAAGGCAACAGACAGAAAAAATAATAAACGGGTTAAACGAAGTGTCAAATAGTGTCTAATTTTGAAGAGTAAAATAAAAATTTTGTTTAATTTTTCTCGTTCGTTGCGCGGAAACGTTCTTGAAAGCATGCACTTTAATATCCCTCCGTTCACTTTTGCAATCAATAATTTGTGGCATGCAACTTTTTTCGTGTGTTGTTCAATTCCTGCTATCGCTATTTTATAAGGATCAAAAAGGGTAAGGTAGGACTTAAATATTAATTTCAGTCTTGCGCCTACTCTCCCCGGTCTAGCTGGTCTCTGGTAGATTCAAAGCAATTAGTTTTTTCATTTTATTTGCGAATATGCGAAATTTTTTCTTCCTTTGACGTTATGTGGACACGAAATTTTTATAATAAGGTAAAAGATAAGAATCCATAATTCTAAACATGTTTGGGTCAACTCCTTGTTACAGAGTTTAAGTATTACAAGTATTACACTCATGGTGTTAACCTAATTAGGAAAATTTAAAATTTTATCCCTAGACGTTCCTTCTTAGCTATGGACTTTTTGGTGATAATGTCCAGTCAATATCTACTGGTAATAACAGTCTTATTCAGAAGAGAAACCTCACAAATTACAAATTACGTCGCAAACGTCAAACTACTGAGACTTTTTTTTTGTGATGTGTCTATCACAGTCCAGATCTGTCTGGTCTAATCAAAAATTTAGAAACTTAAAAATCAAAAATTTATGATTATTTGTTGAGTAAATCATGAAGAATTGTTCTTATTACAACGAAATATAGCAGGCGACCCATTAGAAAAAAGAATTTGAAAATATAAAGGAAATGCAATGTTTTTATGTGATTTTTTTGAAAGTAAGCAAAAGTAGGTGTGTATAAGAACTTTAATACTTGCTAGCAAATTCCATTCGATTTTAGGGTAAAGTATTTTAGAGGCAAGAGCGATATGATTCAACGGACAGATTCACTCTACAAGCAATTTTTTAATCTCATTATGGAATGTTTTACATTATTTGAATCACGTGGAAGCCAATAAGCCTTGTTGTCCGTAAGTCTTGGTATAAAATCTCTTAAAAACCTATTTTATATTAAAACTTAAATATAGTTTTCTTCAGTATTATATTTTTGTCCCACAGATCGTATAACAAATTTGTAGATAGTAATAATTTGATTCCGCTGAGTCAATCATTATTTAACGATTTTTTCAATCATATATTTACAGATTTTTCCAAAAATTTAATAAAAAGGGCACAATCGGAGCAATTGACACCCAGGTTGCAATTATTTCGACAAAACATTGTATTGTACACATAATGTAAACTATTTCTATATATTCACTGTAGTCTACTACGTACTATTAATTTTCTCATACGTGCATTACCAATTAAGCCCAATTAATCCTTTTTGTAAACTTCTCCGATATGTATTAAGAGCAATTAAGAGTAGCAGACGCAGAATTGTCCAATGAGAACCAGATTGAAACGTGGGAGGGAGTAATAGAGTTGACTTACTTCGAATCTGATCAATAAACCGAATGGCAACGCCGATTTGAGTTCGAAGAGAAGTGTAGAGAACAATTAGAAAGAGGTTTCTCTTCCTTCTGGATAGAAATGTCTGTTGGACAACACACCATCTGCCGTAAGAAAAAAATACATCATCATCCGCATGGATTTGCCCTTCGAAAAAGCCGACGAAGGCACTTACTGAGGAGAGACGGTCCGCTTTCAACGACAATCAAAGTAGAAAGCGTATTTGCGGGTTTTGATTGGTTTCTTGCTAACCGATAGGCCCCCGCGACGGAATAAGGTCAAATTGCAAATTCATTCATATTTTGTTGGCCATAAGTTACCTTCTGATCGTTCAACAGAACTCAACTGTAATGTCGTTTGGATTTCATACAAGATAAGCTTCCTCCTTGATTTATCAAAAATAAATTGTAACGTTAGAAGTTAAATATGTTAATTCTACATCAATTATGGTGGATGTCACGACGCGATTGATTAATTTTTTCCTAATAATCCCATCGATATGAATATCAAGGAATAATGCTTAGTAAGTAGAATATGAACTGTAATTGATTAAAAAGGTATGAAATAAGTTATTAAAAAAAATTTTTCTTAATAAGCTTTTATTTTAGTGAAATAAAAAGTGGAAGATAAACTATGTCCCAGTCGCTTTTATCTTGCTATATATAAAAGCTTGGGGCTTGAGAATTTTAATGTGCAAGAAATTGGCTTTTTTGAACGCCCTAAGCTTTTATGTGTATAAAAAGACATTTGAACCTATCGTTTAAAGGCTGATATTATTCAGAAATTATATGGGTCTGTCAGCACCACTGCCTTACATAGACCGGAGACTTATTGATTGATCTGATACTTAAAATATGTTTTGGTCTACGGTTCTTCGAGCAAACACTATAGCGAATTTCCATTTGCAGTGGGATGTTCTCGCTCTCGATCAATCCGTAACGAGAGTTCGATTGATGATATGGCGGACGTGTATTTGCTCGATAACGAATGCAAAATATCATATTTTAGCTCGAAGGCAAAATAGCATTTAAATTTTTGAATCAGACGAAGATATTAAGATTGGAAGTTAATTTAGATACGACATAGGCAAAGGAGGCAAAGAGAAGGAGGAATGAACTTCTCTTTAAGATTGAAGCTTCCTGCATTTTTTTGTTTATTTAATTTCATAAAAATAACCAAATTATCTAAGTCAGATTGAGGGGGACGCGAGTCCAATTCGAAGGAGAAGGACGACAATGGTTTAATATCGTCAACGTACATTAAGATATGGGTGGCTTTAATGATCGCAGGGAGATCATTGATGTATAGAATGAATAAAAAAGATCCTAACTGATATTAATCTGACGTCACGGGAAATTCATTGCAGGTGATGTAGTCAAGCAGAAACCTGAACGAACTTATGGCCAATAAGATCAAAAGATTTACTGAAACTCTAAAGGCAAACTCTAAAAGGTTTGCAGCAGTTGTTGTTCGTTTTAGAAAGCCATGCTGATTTGGACAAGTGTATGATTTGATAGGGAAAACTAATTGATGAGCAACCATTCAACAGGACAACAGAAGTGGAATAATAACTCGTCCAACAGACAAGCAAAACACATGTTTTAGGAGGATGATTAAAAATCTTTGTGCTAACACCACATAATTCATCAAAGCTTGATTAAATGCCTTTGGGCCCTGACGTGTAACCATAATTTAGTGACCTGAAACCTTATGATACATCATTTTCTGAAATGACCACATTCGTGTATCGTAAAGGCGCATTCTCCCTACCTCATTGATTTCAAATAATAGATAACTAACATAACTCTTCCACTTTCACAACAAATAAACGCAATTTATTTCATTCTTCGCCGCACGAAAACTAAAAGTAATTTAATGATAGCGCATTTCTTGTGGTCAACTACGGCAAGGTAACAAGGCAGAAAAAGCAGAAAAGAAATATTTGTAATCAAACCAAAAAAAAGCATTTCGTTTTTTACCGTTTTGTTCAATTTTTTAAATGAATTTCAAAATAAGATTTTCTTCGCTTTAGACGTATTACCGTTGTAATCACCAATTTTTAACTTTTGATGACATGACGCAAGAAGTCACGTGTTAGTGCAGGACACCCTTCCACGTCGATACGGAAGGAGAATATTCCTGGTCATAAAGTTTTGGCGTGCATATGATGAGATCACCAAGGCAGTCCATTAAGACCTGTTAAAATCGGATGAGCTGTATATTATATCAATTTCTCTTGTGATCAAAATACATACAAGCACCGAATGTATACATATACGTATATTTCACACCCTAACTTAGCGATATTTTTTCTTGCACTTTGTTTCTTCTTTCAAGCTTTCTGCAGTCAACTCTCCCTTTTTATGATCCCAGTAGGCCTTTGTTTAGGGTATAAATAAATATTTAGGCACTAGTTTCAGAATTGCCCATATATTTATATCACTTTAATCGAAATAAGCGATTGGAAATAAAATAAATAAAAGGAGAGATTAATTGAGAGCAATGGATCTTCTTATCTTCTTAACTTGTATTAAACAATGACAACCGAAACTGAGACACCGCAGCTTATCTAGATGAACTGACAAACCTTGAGCTAGTTTTTGGTTTTTTAGAAGTCATGAGTATATATTGCTTTGCTATATACTCAATATTGCTTTGGGTGGAAAACTTCTTATGATAGTGACTAAAATACCCATACTTTTTGTAAGTTTTGTTCTCCTGTTTGTATTATAAATATATACAAATATATTTCGTGACAATTACCTCAGGTTACAATCAGTTACTAAATAATACGATTGATGTAGAAATTAATCACCCTTTCACAAAATTATTGTAAATTTAATTACTTATTAAAATCTCTTATTTGCTATATACTGTTATGGAAACACACATGCTGTGTTTCCATGTAATTATGATAATTATGTACGATATGACAACTAATGGTTGGAAATTACTTTAATCAAATTACATTTTATCTCTAAGCATAATTACAACATGTGGAAACGCAACCAACAATAATGTGAAAAGCATTCACTTCGCGTTTGAATATGAATGAGGTATATTTTCAATATACATCCGTACGATTATGGATTTACCAAACAAATAATTAATTGAATTGTGGAAAGCTTTCAAAATGCGTCCAGTAGAGAAATCTGTAAATGAACAATAATCCTCAAAGGAATTTGAATGTTACACACAATGGCATATATGTAGGTGCATAATGAGGTTATTTAGGGCTTATTTCTGTACACGTTCTGTAAATTTTAATTAAACATTAAAGTTTAAATGATTTTCAAAATATGCATCACTTGCAAATTACGACAAAAGTCGGCAAAGTGTTGTCCTTTTAATAGATTAGTTTATTATTCATTGAATAAAAGTTGTACGGTACTTTTTGCTTTCGGGAGATGTACATTACAGATTCAAAAACGCAAGAGCCGTAAGTTAACATAAAGTTTACAAGAGCTAGACGTCGAGCCACCTAGAGTCAAAAACTTTAAAAGCCATCTTAATAATTATTAATACAAATTTTTTTTGGCAGAAGAAGTCATACCATAAGAAGTTTTCCACCCAAAGCAATATATACTCATGACTTCTAAAAAAACCGAAAACTAGGTCAAGGTTTGTCAGTTCATCTAGATAAGCTGCGGTGTCTTAGTTTCGGTTGTCATAGTTTCGCTTATAACACTGCAATGGAGGCTTCAAAGACTCATTAAATTTTCTTAGATTAACTTAAGTTTTTCGATAGCCAACATAGTGTGCCAACCTGTACGTTTGCCTTAAAAAGAATGGGATGATATAGACGTTTGGTGCATTCCACAGGACAATTTTGGAAAATAAAGCAACTCGCATGCGCAATAGTTAAGAATATCGTTTATAGCCTTCTTTGTAAATTTTGAGGTAACGCTGTCGCTTCACACATCACTTGCCTTCAAATTGCACTGCAATCATGCTCTTACCCAATATGACGCTTGCAAACTCATAAACATTGTATTTATGTAATTATATGTATTTATGTATGTAATTATATTGTAATATTATATCAAGAATTGTAACCCATTGTGCTGTTATTTTTATTCTGAGTATATTGTGGGTAACACTTGACCACTGACAATACGTTGTATAAAATTTCTGTATGGTTCATTTTCTGTTATTCAACCTATTTCGCACGGAAAGTATAATCGTAAAATCTAAGAAGAAGATCAATCCGTTTGCTAATACATATTTTTTCTTGGTTACTTAGGATGCTGAAGCGATT
>KK500249.1:0-13889 GCA_000688715.1 Glossina pallidipes | reverse complement strand
AGTCTTTTATTTCTGTTGCAGCAGTCAAAGAGGTGAGCGAAATCGGACAAAATATCTCTTTGTGTTTGTTCTTTACCGACAGGAATATTTTTTTTATTTACGAATAGGGGATGGTAGGCTCAGCTCTGTCGTCACCCCAGAAACAACGGCTGGGACCACTCTCTTCGCTTATGTTTCGGAAGTTTAGGGACAATAAAAGCAAATAGAATACAGGTAGGAACCGATGAGTGGCCCAAGGTCGGCTGCTGTAACATCTCCTGCATATTTTTGGAGAATTTCTCGCAGAACTTGGTACGGGCGGAACGAAGAAAATAATATCGGAGGAAAGAACTGAAGAGTCGGGCCGCGAATCACCACGCTGGTTTTTTTTCCCCGTCTACCTCAACCTCTAATCGCATACGGTATACCCTAATACGATAAATATTAAAATTCCTCGTAAACAATAAAAATATAATTACAACGAAAATAAGGAGGTCCAAGAGTTTTTTTGGATAAATTTTCTTGGAAAGGGACTTCCTGGGTAGCTCTGAGCATACTCCGAATAAGAAGACCCGTTACAAGGTATGTAGGATTTAATTTTACATGAGAAATGTAGGCTAGTTTAGGAACCAGCTTTCACCATGAGGTATTGAAAATAGAACCTTTTTACTACACAAAGGTTTACTTTTTGTAGAAAAGCTTATAAGGAAGGGTTTCAAAAAGTACCCCACTTCAAACCACATTCGTTACATGAATGGCAAATAGAATAGCGAAATATTCTCACTCAGCGAATTTTGCGGGAAACTTTTGAAAATCCAATTATTTTTTAAACAATTTTTAAATTTCATTTTTGGAACGACACGGAAAGCTGAGAACAAGAATAAATTAACGTAAATCCGGCGGACAGACAAGATTTTTTTTTTAATACGAACAATCAACTCGGGAGATGTGCCCCTACATTTACAACACAGTGATGATCAGAGCCGAAATGGCCGCAGCCTGATGGGTGGTCTACTCTATCGGTGTAAGTGTTAAGTCTTTACCGACTGAGCACTCAGTATGGCTATGGACAAGTTTGATCCAACACATTGAGATTTGATCCCGCGAACATCGATTTGGTAGTCGCAACACTTCTCGATAGATCGGTATAATAAAATATGTGTATCTCAAGTCCTTCTGGATCTTATATCAATCGGCGCAAAGTAAATATACAAATCATGGAAGATATAAAGATAGAAAAAATTGCGCAAACGGTTTATATAGCTTTTGGCCATCATCAAAAGCGATCGTCCCGGATAAATTGATGACCTAAGGACTTTGTCTCTTGCCCATCCGGTTAGAACAGAAAATATTGCCTTCGTATATAAGAGAGTGGCTCAGAACTCTGGATATCACAAGAGAGTTTGCATTACTTTAACAATACCTTATGTGCATAAATTGCTTTGGCATAAGTGTTAAGGTCAACAGATCGCTCACAACACTATACATTCGATGATTGGAATGCATGAACAAAATCACGTACTTTCGAAGAAATTAATTTCAGTGATGAGAAAAATTTGCATCTGCATCTGGATATGGGTTCTGAAACAACCACAAATATCGCAACTGGATTTCCAGAAGGCGGAAGAAAATACTTGAGCAATAATTGTAAGCCTAGCCTGATTGGATTCGTTCGCCGTAGCCACAGTAAATTGAATACGTTAGCAGACTTCATTGGCTTTTTATTAGACGCAGAGGCAATGTTAAATGAAATTAGCTGGAATTTTAACTTAGTCGAATGATTCAAAAAAAAAAATCTCAAAAACAAAGTTAAAACTATTAGGAAAACTATAAAATTCATTACAGCGAGATGAACGAATAAACAAATGGACTTAGTTAAATCCATGCCCACCTACAACGTTTACACCACTAGTCGAAAGAAACTCTTTATATACAATTTAATATTTGCTTAAGCCGTTTTTTATATTAGTATCGTATTTTACTAAGTTTCGTAGGACAGATAAGCAGATGTAATTATCACTAAAATTTCCTCTTAACATTGGTAGAGTAACCACATACGTATATCTACATGTGTATACATATCACATAATATGCCGAATTATATCATAACGGCACATAATTATCTAACAATGACTTTATGATTTCGGTATAAGACTATTTACTATATACGCATCCAAGTGAATGCATATCCTATCCATAAATAACTATCTCATGTATCTTCTCTTAGTATTCTCTTAGTATTTCGTGTTGCATAGATGAGCATTAGAAGCTTCGAATATTCTGAATGCGTCGTTTGTGTGCAAGAGCTTGCGTTTGATTGAGCCAAAGCAATTTATGCTCATATTTACCGAATAACTTTGACATCAAATTAACTCATTTTATATCTTATAAACATAAGCAAAGCACATAACAACATATTGTAGATAAAAGCCTGGTTCGTGTGAGATATTGAGAATACATATCGTGCGATACATGTGGACATGTAGATATATATATAAATGCAAGGAATGAACTTTCACGAAAGCTAATCTCAAAAGAAAAAAGTAACAAAAACCCTCACGTTGTATGGACGAGCCTTTTTCACATTTTACTTCATATTTGAATAATGACCTTAGCTTTTATTCATTTTTAATCTCTAAAAAATCGTTCTTTTATTTATTCTTCTTTTTATGTAACACAAAGGAAAATGATTGCAAGTAAAGTTTGACCATGAATTTTCACGTCTAGGTTAACGAAAAAAAAAAATTGCGATCTTAAAATTTAGTAAGAAAAATGATGAATATGCGTCAACTAAAAATGTAGACTTTGGATTCGTTTTGAAATTTGCTTTGACTGGAGTATTCAGCTTAAGTGATTACCTAATGCTCGTATTCGGGATATAAAGTTGCACGCAGTATCAACTTTTGCAGTATTAACTTCTCTTGAATTGACGTACAAAATATTCACTGGTGCCCTTCGATATGTTTGTATTTCTGTTGACAAAACTATCGCCGGGGGGAAATCGCCGATATGTCTCAGGAACTTACTTGTGGTGTGTATCACCGTTTTGAAAGGCTAAATGGTTAACACAATAAGTTCTTTATATAACGCTGTAAACATTCAATTTCACAGTTTGTTCATTGTTTCATAAATTATTAAATGATACGGTTATTAACAGAAACTTCTCTACTGATATATGTTTGTTCCTTCTATATAATTATAATGTTTCAATTATTAAATTATATTTCCCCTTAATTATTTTATATTTTCCCCGATTATAATCCTTACAACACTTCAATACGGAAGTAATTTGAGGGTTTTATCAGAATTAAACTAAATAGCCCTCGTAAAATGTATATTTCCTCCAGGATTACCTACAGCAAAAGAGATCGTCCTCTAACGGAAAAGAAGTCATATCGTGTGTGACGACTTACCGTAGGTCGAGGTACGGTTGTCGGACAGCAAAGTCCTCTCACAAAAATATTTATAATGTGGGGACGAATTCATCAAATTAGTTTTCGTGATCATTTAATCGGGTCAGACCAATAAAAAGGGAAAGACAGCAAAATGTTTTAGATTCTGATTTGCCCTTTCGTTTTGTTGCTTTGTCTCGATTTCTCTGTTCCATTTAAACTTGTAACATGGCTTTCCTTCATACATGGAATAATTAAAGAAAGAGAAACATAGAGCGGATTATTATGTATGAACTACAAAATTGAAATGGTCGGTGCAAACCTTACACGCTAACGTTGTGGTTAAATAGAAAAAAATTCTGGAAACCAAATGTCTCCGCAAAATAAACATGGCTACGTTCAACAGAAGTCGCCCTTTCGACTTCTAGGAATGGTTGTCTTGGCCAACCACAGTTGAAATCAGATGATTTTCCCGTCGTCATTCGATGTCTGCTTAAGCGTACCTTCCCACAAATTTCATTTACTTAACCTGACTTACACTCCCTTAGCACTTCCTACCCGAACTAAAGATCTGTGAGAGCAAAACGAGCGTGCTGTCTTTGCTTCCTCACACATGTTATAAGAAAATATAAACATATCTGTCTATATGTAAACAATTAACATATGTGCTGAGTGGCAAAGTGCGAAAAGTACGAAATCAACACAAATAATTACAGTACCAAAATTAGTATGAAAATAAATAAGAAATTGACGAATGAAAAAAAGAATTAAAAAAGATGACTTTAAGAGAAAACACTTGGTGATTGGCTTTACCGGTGGAGTTTAACAAAGCAAAAGAAATTCTTAAGCATACGGATATAAAGAGAAGAGGTTGAATAAGTTCACTTTTTCAACATCGTGATGCTAAAGACTCGTTTGCGATAACATTGACGCTGATGTATCTACAAATTCACGAAAAATTTCAAGAAGTTGTAAACACTAATACGCAAAGTTTTCATTTTTTATATAAACCTATCGAAGAGCAACTTCATAAATCTTCAACTCGGTCGTCAATCTCAGCATAATCTCAGCAAGATTAATGGAGGTTATTTCTCACACTCGTGTATTTCTATATCAGGAGAAAATTTAAATGGTCACATATGGATTGTGATTTCTTACATATTTATCACATGTAATGGCTTAAAGAGTTGTTAAGAATAGAACATCTTTTTTTTGTCAATTAAATTAACAGAAATTTTTGAAAAAAGAGCTTTTATTTTCTCCGGCAGGTGTAGCATATTTTTATATCGAATAGCACACGCATCTGTCCCGATTTCTCTCGTCTGCCAACCATTGGTACTATATTCTGCTACTCACAGTTAGATCTAGATAATTACTTTTATGTCAATGCGTGCTTAAGTAACTTAAATTTAAAAAAACAAAGAGAGTAAAACAGAAAAATTAAAAACATACGCCAGAAAGGGATTACGGACAGCGGATACTTCAAGGGGGAAAGAGCAGACGGGCGTTTTGGCTTCATCTTGTGGCATTTGAGGTGTTATGATTCCGTTTCCGACGACATTATTTTACTTGGTTTCTACTTCATTTTTGTTTAATGGAGTTGAAAATAGTTGAAACGAAATAACTCATCTACTACCAAAAAGTAATATATATTTTTTTTTGTGTTTTTTTTTATATAGTTAAAAATTATGTGTAATTATAGTTAAAAGAATATAAAAGAAATTTAAATTTAATATCAGTTAATTTGAAGTGTTAAGATATACACAGAAGTGTTTGCAAAACCGTAAGTTTGAGAAAAATTAGACTTTTTTTTTTTTTTTGATCAAAATGAATCAAAAGTACAAACGAATTACCAAACCTGAATGCATTTAGTTGTCGGCGGTATAATCTAAAATAAGTCAATAATAATAAATAATGACAAATAAGTCAATACAATAAAAATAATTAATATTGTCATAATTAAATTGAATTGCAATTTTCTTTGTGTTGAACCTGGTGTATGTTTTCCTTATAATTCTTCTTTTTTTTTAAAGCCAATTTATGCTTAATGAGAATCACATTTTTATACCCATCACTGTACGATGGGGGTATACACACTTTGATGTTTTCCAAAATATATGTAACACACAAAAGGGAACTTCAGAGACCCAGTTGAGTATATATATTCTTGATCAGCGTGAAATTCTGAGTTGATTTAGCCATGTCCGTCCGCCTGTGTGTCTATGTGGTGTTTGTTGTTGGCACTTTTCTAGTCACAAAAATGAAGATATGGACTTAAAATTTCCTAGGCACTTTGGAAATTTTTACACGCAGGTTGGTAGCGAAAATGGGGCCAATCTGTCGGAGCGGATGCGCGCAGTGGAGCGCAAACTGAACGCAAGTCCCTTTTTTTAACAAAAATTTTTGGATTTTTGCTCATTCCTCAGAAATTATAAAAGTTAGAAGGATGAAATTTTCCCCATTTACCTTTCAAAATACTCTGCCACTTACGTGCAAAAATGGAAAACATCCGCCATACTCACACAAAGTTACAAGCCATTAAATTTTGTTTTTTTCACTTTTTCGAGGTTTTATGCTTATTTGTCATAAAGCAAACAAGACCGAATGTTTAAAACTATTTTGTACATTTCGCAAATGAAGATATATTATCTGCGTAAAAAACCATCAATATTAAATCTGTTGTTGTCTTTGTTCTTCCTTCTCTCTGTAATTCCGCTTTAACCACGGCATTCAATTTTTGCTTTTTAATATTTTTCAAGATAACAACTACGATAGCACAAACAAGCATTGCAGGATTAGAATTCATAATTCGGTTTACTTTAAATAAGCCCCTATATATCGTATATGAAATAAATGTGAAGTGTTTGTAGTAATATTGCATATCCGTTTGTAAAACCTCCGGAAGGGTTCTCTAAAAGGGGTTTCCTAAAAAGCTAAGTCTTGCTATAGCAAAAAGAAAAATTGAAAATTAAGCAACTCTCACCTTTAAACTTGTTGTTCTTTGTAATTTAGCGCTAGTTTCTCTATCATAAATGTCTGAGTACATTTTCTCGACTGTTGATACAACGTCTGCAAGGTTTTTTAGTCTTTTTTTAATACAACCAATCACTCAGGGAATGTCCTGTATTTATGAGAAACGATGGCGGTGAGAAAAAAGTGAAGAAAGAAGAAAGAAGGGACAGGAGTGGTGGCTGCAAGCTGCTGGGTGTGTGCCAAATCGTAAGTGCCTTTACCGCTTCTGGCTTTTGCCAAATCTGTCCTACTAATACGATCGCTGTTATGACGATTGCGGGTCTTTAAGAAATTTAAGCTCGAAAATGTCCAAAGAGAAGCGATAGGTTAAGATACTTCGCAACGGTTTAAAAAAATTAAATAGCATGAGCTATTTGCCATCATTCTAAATAAACAAAGTCAAGTAAAATTGCTATAGTAGGGCAAGGCTGCCACTCGATAGTCTATACCATTTTGCTTCACCTCGCTCTGTTGTAAAATATCAAAAATTCTATCTTACTCACGTGTAACACTTAATAGTAGTCGCCGAAAATGTTAAACGTCGTTGCCTAATTTTAGGAAAATTTTCCATCCAAATTTTCCATGTTTATTAAGTACGCCAAGGTATAAGAGTCAACTAAATTTTTTCGAGAATTTAATAATTCTCGAAACTGACTTTTTCGCACACAAATGTTGTATATGATTCGCTTTTCTTCTTCCGTTATAGATCCTTTCAAAAATGGTTCAATACTTCTTCGTTTCAGCAACAATTCATAGGGAAAAACTTAGTCCATTAAATTTTTCGTTGTTATTTCATGTGATATCCAAAAATCGAGCTATTTCTTGCTTCTAGTCTTATGTTGGGATCTTATTTATCGGTTTGGTCGCTGTAGTAGAAATTTGCCAAACATTTTCAATGGCTTGAAGAATTTTATCGACTTAATTTACGATTGACCATCGAAATTACCAGACCGAAAATGATCAACCATTTGCGTGCTACTGCTTCTGATAAACGGGCACTTCCAACAAATCTGCTTATTAGAGACCACAGATATCAGCCACAAATAAGTGCAGTGTTTGTTGCTTTGCGATCGTAAAATAGTTAGCATGTATCTATTCAATACCAATACATTTGGCATAAGCAGCTAAGTAGAATTTGGCATTAATATTAACTCGATCACTTCATAGCGTCTCAGGAAACATGTCTCCGTCTACGATCGGTTGAAAATATGCTGATTGTGCCAACACCATGTCCACCCAAAATAAAAGGCTTGAAGGGTATATGTGGCGCCTGCCCGGGTGCATGGCAAAACGGCATTTATTGAAATTGGATGGATGTTCTGGACACTGACCCACAGATTTCAAGAATACCATTTATTATTTAATGAATCGTGCATTTAGATTGCCAGCATCCATCTTAAAAAACATCAAACAAACTTGTAGCGCAGACTGCATTTCTTCGCCGCCCACATCAAATCACATTCCGATTGCTACTATCGTATATATTAATGCTCATAGTCCGCTTCAACTCCCCACTCAAACTCTAGCTGCATCCGCCTTCGGGGTAAGTCCGAACGAGACCTCCGGTTACGTAGCCAATTTAACCACACATCCCGCAGTAGTTGCTAATACATCAATTCTACCAAACCAGGTAAATATCTCCAAACGCTGACACAACTGACACAACAAATCCAGGGGATAGTCGGGAAGTCGGGAAGAACGAAGGCATTGCGAATTTTGACTGCAGACACGGGAACACGTTCTTTCCTTTTTGATCGCAAGTAATCTTCTCCACCTAGGGCACAAACGCCCACAAGTGAGATCGACCACCGTATGGTTACTGATTGCAATTTCCCATTTGCGCTTGTGTTTGCTTACGCGTTTCGCATTGCAGTCACAAATTTTTAGCGTATTTGCATTTTACTCAATAAAGTCTATATAACTAGGTTTTAATTTTTTAGCATTTCTTACATCATATTCGTCATGCTTGACATTAATAGAATTTGCCAACGATTATGTTTAGGGCACGTAGGGAACTCTGAAACCGTTGCTGGAGGCTCTTCTTGCTTCAATAAGTCAGTATTCGTAAGAAGATGATTAAGCGGTTTGTTACCTTTTATGACAGTGGGCTAACCAACTGGATACAACTGTTGTAAATTATGGTGTCGTCCTTCGAATGGTAAACTTCTTATAAACTGGGTAGTCTCGGTAATTTGCAATTTGTCACTCACTGCAGTTCCTCTGTTTTTTTGGGAAAATTTGTTTTTTTTTTTATATTTTGCGCAATAACTTTTGTTATTGGTATTGCTTTCTTATAGTTCTTCTCAACGTATAACTTTACAGCCCTCGATGGTAGTTCTGAACACAGACTCAACTTAGAAGTATTACTGCGCTAAATTTTTGCCGCGATTTTTTTCAGTGTCAAAACGGGGACTTTGAGGTCTTGCAGTATTGGCACTACTTACGTCAAAACTAATACATCTACATACATTCGTTTTAGTAGCTTTCGGCATTGGTGCACTCTTCTCTGGTTTATGGCCACGCTGTCTTTTAAGGTCGATGGATCTATCTATACCGGTTTAAATCTTGCTGAAATAGGAAAAAATTGTATGTCAATTTTGAAACTTGTAAGTTTCTTGAAACTCATTACAATATTTTTGTATACAATGGTCTGCAACTAACGTCGTGCCAAAAAAAACGGTTGCGTCACACCGAAAGGAAAAAAAAGGATATATTGCACGGAAATATGGACCAAAGAATAACTCGTAAATTGCAACGAGCATAGTAGTTGAAGTATCCACGGAAAAAATAATCTTCACCTCTTCCCCTATCTTATATAGAGATTTTGTTTTTCGTATAAAAGATTCGAGCACATTCGCATACAATTTTCTTACTAATTTAAACAAGATTTTGTTAATAAGAGTTTTTTGAACATTTTTAACTAATCTTTTAATCAACCCACTGCTGAAATTTTCGAAGCGAATATTAAAGATTTCTTTTGTTTGGAACACTTTTCTGGTTACATTTGTTGAAAGAGAAAAACAAAAATCTCTTATTCACTCACACTCGTTAGCCAAGTTAGACTACGTATTTTTTCTGCTGTTTGCTTTTCTTTTTAATGCGCACATACAATGACTGCTATCTTGTTGCGGAAATACCTTTTGTTAAAAAAAGGCAAAAACACTGAAAAAGTAAATAAATTGCGCAGATATTTGCCAAGCGATTGTATATGCAGAACACTTCGATGGATGTTGTCGATGCAGATACAGGGACTCCGTCATATTTCTTTCAGCTTTTTGTCATTTATTTTCTGGTTTAAATATTTATTGAAGAGACTTTTTCTTGCACTCGATTAAAGAAAGGCAGGGAGTCAGGTGAAAACGTTAAATATACACATGAAAGCACTGCTTACAAATGGAAGATATAAGAGACTAACTAAAAACTTTTCGCGTTGAGATAAAACACGAAGTGTTAAGACGAATTGCGTATAATTTTCATGTGGATTTTTCCTTACACGACAATTCACTTTTAACGCACTTTGTTTAATGTTGAACACTATTAACTTATATCCATTGAAATTAAAGGAATTTTTAAATTAAATTTAATTTTTATTATTCCATTGGCTTATAGTTTATGGAGCGTATTAACCAACATCTACGGGAATACACTGCATTTTTTGAATAACAAAACTTTAGTTAGAATCAACAGAAAAAAAGCTTATATTCTGATATTCTGACGCAGCCTAATTTTTTATCGTCTTCTCTCATAAACTAGACGAAACTTGAACATTCGATGTCGTTGAAAAGCTAGTGTCAGAATGTTGACTTACCGGCGCACACCAATGACTTCACATAACCACTGCTTAATGATGGCGAATATTGAGTTCTTGCTAGACATTAAACATTCAACAGATTCTTTTCTTTCGTGACGAAATAACGTTTGGTGAGGCAGGTATCTTTATACATCAAAAAACCTATCATAATAAACCGAACGTAAAAGGCCTAACAAATCTAACGTAATAACTGCTACGATTTAAAGAAGTCTTCACAGCTCGCTGAACCAGTAGCGCTGAATGATTCTTAAAGATCTGAGTAAATAACCAGGAGTACTTCTTCAGTTACCAGAATTTCACTTCACAAAAAACATTTTTCATTTCTCTTTATGTGATTCATAAAAAAGTTGAACAAATGTGTATGTCTTTCCAGCGCGTTTCCACAAAACATTTGAAATATCAAATCAATCATTCCAAAGGGTCTTCTATAGCTTTACAAAGTCAATAAAGTTTCAGTCACAGTCTGCCACCAATTTTGAATATAATTCTAATTAATGCGGGTGTGGACAGCAGTTGTAAAAACACAATAATAATAGGAAAATAATTACAGTGCAGCGATACTGGCTGACTGGCTTGGTATACTTATTACAATGAATATTACATTTCTTTCAGGTCATCAAAACAATTGTCGAAATATATATATTCCCATTCGGCCTAGGAGGGAACTACCCAACAGCTAAGGAAAGTATTAAGTTACCAAATTTAGTGTATGCATAGCGTAGAAAGAAAGCGTAAAGGAAAAGAACACAAAACAAATGCCGAGTTGCATTTTCCTTGAAAGCATTCTATTACATCAGGCGACCAGAATTTAATTTTTAAGTAAACAAAAATATGTAAGAACTTAAATGAGAAATTTAATACACAAACAAGACAAATTCCAATAAAATTTACTTTCTGTTTTGATCATCGAATATTGCCTTGGCTCTTACATGAAGATTTAATATAAGGAAGTTCAACATCGCTGAGTGCTGGTTAGCAAACTACCAGTAAACACATTACTGTGAATTAATGGGCTGACTTTACATTGGCATACAACGAGTGAATGACTTGATGGAAATAACCAAAGCGGAAATTTACACGGTTTTACATTATGGTCTTCACTGTTCTCTCTGTTACTCATTAACGTAAAACCACTGGCGGCGCCCTCTAATTAAAATTCATTTGTTCTTCAGTCATTCATTTTTTTTTTTCGAAATTGCGAAATGCTGAAGCCTGAACTGATGTGGTCAAGTATTAAAGCATTTCCCACTCCATTTTCTTCCATAGTTACTCGTATGTGAACCCCTTTGATTTATGCTGAGAAACCAAGGTTAATTTACTATTCTTGTTTAATATCACTATAGCGTCGCACTATACTGGTTTTGATGATAGGAGCATAAATTTTAATTATACATAGGCTTTTTAAAAATTATAGAAAATCGCTTCAAGTCTTTAAATTTATGGAATATTGACGCGTAACTTTGATACGAAAGATAATTAATTATTAGTTACTTTGGCGTCTGGAATATTTCATATAATTAAGACTTTTTGCTAAAATTTTAATTTTTCAAACCGGTGGCTAAGACACAGTCTCAATTCCGATAACTTAGGAATATACTCTTTCCCAAAGATTTTGATAAAGATTTTTGAAATCGTCAAACGACTATGAAAGACGTTGAGAAAGTGAAAATTTGCTACCTTAGTAAACATATCCTCTGCTCTTAATCTGATGTAATAAGTAGCATAATGCCATGGAAGAATTCAAGTGAAAAAAGCCGTTCCCATCCAAACCATGTATACAAAAGACATAAAAACGTCATTCATAGGATGATTTCAACAGAGTCAAATGTACGGGTGGTCTACTTTAATAAAAATTTATTTGGGAGAGAGCGATACTATACTGGCTTGGACACAATAATATATAAAGTAGCAATCACTTGCATGCTCTTACAAATTATTGTTAAATAAAAAAGAAAATACTTTTCATCAAAAGCGTACATCAAAGTATGTGTCAAAATCCTATTGCATTCAACAATGAATGCAAGCCAATATTACTCAAAGGGACATTTCGCGCAACAACATTATTAAGTACTATCCCACAACAACCTCGTACACATATATAATCTCTTATATATATAATGTTTTTGGGTTTTATTAGTTTTCTTTGCATATAAGAACTGAGGCTATGCTTATCTGATATATACAATAAGTGCTCGCGTTTGGCTACTTTGAAAATCTCGCTCTTACAGAGAAAGAAAAACTGAACTTACACTAGAATTATTAAAGCAAAGCTTATCTCTTTGAAAAGAAGGCAAACACACCGAGATCTATAAAACTCAAAAAGCGTTTTATGTTCTTTAGAGGGTAAATATTAGTAAACGCAACGATGACGAGAGAAAACCCGACAACAATTTCTTTCTAGTCTCTTTCATAGGTCAGTAAATCACAAGGTACTTACAAACAAAGAAATCTCGCCATCATACCTTTTGCATTGAATGCATTTGTGTAATGGGTACAAATGTATTGGAGCCCTATTGATGTGTATATTTTTAACCAATGCGAATAATAGAATCATGCCATGCGGCAATATTTGCAGTTACAAGTCGTGCTTACCTGTATTTCTGTTAAAGGCAATGTTACGAATACCAACTTTTGTTTAGAGGAGCTAAAGCTGCTTAAAAGCTAACCTTTGGCTAAAAACTTTCGATCCCAAGCGAAGGCACAAATCAACTGCGACGTGCTAACAATCCATTCCATCAACTCTATATATGTACAAATATAGTTTTACTTTTTAAAGTCATACAAATGTAAAAATAAAATACTATACGATGCGCACCAAGAGAATTGCTCTTCCCTTTGCCACGGAATCAAATACGACGAACTGGTGAAGGATGTGAGGAAGCTCACCGCATGATGAATGACTTTATATAAGTAACTCTACGTAATCACGAAAAAGGTCTAAAATGAGGCAGTACATGCATGCAGCAGTGGCAGCACTATTCCTCAAAGCAAAAGCGACTCACTGCAAAGGAAATGATGTCTGCGTTTTCTGTTAACCTCGATATTTACTTAATCTGCTTCAAAAAATAATTCATTTGGCTTTTGTCATAATTACGGTTGTGTTTCAGTCACCTTTCCTTTCGTTTACTGTGCTTAAAGTGCGAAGTTCGAGCCGTTTATGGTATTTTCCTTTTCGGCTTCAATACATTCATTTTTATTTTCGGTTAAAAACGAAAATCAATCGCAGCTATAACAAGTAAGTACTTTGTTAAGCCTTAAGCCACACATTTTTGCAAGGCAAGACAAAATTTATCTTGTTCTTTTCCTAGAGCTTAGCATATCAAAAACAGGGGGTAATCACGTAATTGATTACCCCTCAAGTGGTTCACTATGCTTAATAAAAAAGAAATTGGACTCTTTGAGGCAGGATTGCCGTATTAGTCGGATTATTTCGAATGGGCTGGGTATATGTGGCCATCCTTACAGGTAACACTTTCAAACGTATATAAAAATGTTGAACACATCAGCTTCTTAGATTTATTGACAGCGCAATTAAGTCTAAACTTATTAGCATTACTTCACATTACATTTCTAAAGAATATATGGCACGTATATAACATTTTATGTCTATGTCTCTTTTGGTGTGTAGCATTATCGATCTGTCGCGCTCGACCGTGATTTACAATTTACGCTAAGTTTACATTTTAACATAATAT